>BROG01000790.1:0-110000 GCA_030159075.1 Atrina japonica
TCACAAAACTAATTCATTGACAAAAGAAAAACTTTTTTCGGTTCCTGTTCTTTAATAGGGTTCCAAACCATTTCGTTAGGTTTGAAGTTATGCAGTAAATCCGGTTTATTGAATGTTTGTTTTACGTTTTACAGTATTTAAACCATATCTTCCAATCTTATTGCATAGTTTCAAAATTTTATCACTGAAGTAAATAATGTCAAAGCAAAGTAATTCACTTGTTTTATATGTACCGTCTTTGCCGCCATATTTGCCTTCTTTGGATTACATGTTAATCAATGGAATCTCCTCCCCTCCGGAGGTAGTTTGGTACGGTCGGTTTCCCAAACTGGTTTAAAACTGTTAGTGATAACTGAAAAAACGGAAACTAGTTTCATATTAGTTTGGTGCAATTAATACAAGATTACTAAACTATATGAAACAAGAACCAGTTTAAAGACGACAAAATCAACTTAATTTACGGTATTTACGTTAAACTTTACAGCTATTGAAGTTGTTTGAAATTGGAATAAGATATTACATTACATTGTTGGTCCTGTACTATGTCCTTGGTTTGTATTAATAGACTCCGGAGGTCTGTATTGTTCAAGACATATAGCACAGCCACCCACAGGTCTATGTTACAAACCTCGAGCATATTACAGGTCCAATATGGAAACACCCATTCACTTTATAGTAAAGTTCTGTTAATTATTGTATTTCTAACTGCTTACCGAGTCATTTATTCATTCAATCATTCATCAAACAATATCAATATTTTCGGAACTGCAAAACGATTCTTTCCAATTCTTCAACAATCAGAAAACATGAAAGAATTGGTCAAAGAATCCCATATTATAAACAGCAGAAGACAAGCACCGAACTTGAAAAAACTGCTAACAAAGGCCCGCTTTTCTTTCGTTGAAACCAAAATGGTGCGAAAATGCGGGGATTCGCGCTGTGGGACGTGCGACTGTATCGTGGAAAGTGACAAAATAATATTAAAATGTGGAAAGGAATTAAAACCTAATGCCGACATGAACTGCAAGAACTGGAAAATCTCATTTATTGCGCCATTTGTCCGACTTGTAATGAAAACTACATCGGGCAAACCGGAAAACTAATAGCGCGTGTAAGGGTGCATCAACAACAAATAAGGGATCCCACGGTACGTAATACACTGTGCTGCAAACATTTCGCAACATGCGGAAGGGGGAAATTTAAAATATTTCTCTTCTTCAAAATGTGAAATGAAGAACAAGCAGTGAGAATAGCCAAAGAAGATTTCTTTATAAGACTGCTCAATCCAAAACTTAATAGAAAATAATCGTTTTGTTCCTATCAATACTAATTTTTATAACCACTATCTTGTAACGTCACTATTACGCCATAGTTAACAATAGTATCTTAACAACATGTATTCTGTCTGAAGAGCCTGTAAAGGCGTACGCGCTTACAGAAATTAAAGAAGAAAATTATGAAATATGACGTTTTGAACTATATATATATATATATATATATATATATATATATATATATATATATATATATATATATATATATATTATATATATATATATATATATAAAATATCATCTCAGATACCAAAGTTTAAATCAATAGAATGTCCATGACATAGATACAAATACGGTAAAACGGAAATACACGGACCTCTGGAAACAAAGAGGTGGGATCAGGTGCCATGGAGGAGTAAGCATCCCCTTTCGACCGGTCACATCCACCGTGAGTCCACAGTCAAGTCCAATGAAATACGTGAG
This sequence comes from Atrina japonica, assembly GCA_030159075.1. Classification (NCBI taxonomy): domain Eukaryota; kingdom Metazoa; phylum Mollusca; class Bivalvia; order Pterioida; family Pinnidae; genus Atrina; species Atrina japonica. Next base: position 1,758 of record BROG01000790.1, read on the forward strand.
GAGTGAATCCTCGTCACAATTGGTACAGACGTCTCAACAACTGCCAGCGAAAAGGCAACTCAATATTTCACTTAGTGAAACAGAGTAATCGCAAACAAGACTATTATACCAACCATAGAATTTGCGGAACGTTGACATTAAACGCGGTTTCCGATATCCATGTGTCAATAATTTGTCAGTGAGTAGTTTACCTCTGTATATGAAATCTTCATATGTTGTACACGCCCTGGCATATCGGATCATTTGTGAAATATAAACTCCATATGCGGGTGACTGAGGGATATTACTACTTACTGCTACATGTATTTACGATGGGAAAGTCGAAATCGTCGCGTTTGTCGTATAGCTTAATTGCCAATTTCCCGTTTATATATATATATATATATATATATATATATATATATATATATATATATATATATATATATATATATATATATATATATATATATATATATATATATATATATATAAAGCAATAAAATCCTTTTGTTGGATTTCCATTTTCATTTATTAATTACGTTTTTTCACTGCACTTGTAATCCAGTTGTGTGTGTGTGTGTGTGAGTGGATGTTTGTGTATGTCTACGTTTTTTCATGTTATTTTAATTGCTTGTCCTGATGAAGGGACAGGTCGTCTCGAAAATTTGACATTTAATTTGTCCGTGTAGTTAGTCATTTTAGAGCTTTATATATTCTTTTCCTGACTTGTATCTTATGCTTAGACCCGACACCCAAGGATACATAGTGTTGTTGGTTTTAGTGCTTTTATATATATATATATATATATATATATATATATATATATATATATATATATATATATATATATATATATATATATATATATAATTATGCAATTATATACATTTGGATAGCGATAGTCATATTTGGTTTGGTTTTTTTTTTGAAAAGTTGATATACATGTTGCTTATACGTCAGAGACAGCCACGAAGTCTCCTTTGTTTATCTAATGACAAATAAAATGTTATCTATCTATATATTTTTTTTAGCTTCCGTTAAATTGTTTTTGTCTTCCGGAAATAAGTTATCCGTTATATTGATTAATGTAACATGAAATTTTCACCAACTAATTTAAAATATATTACACTTACATCATTTACCGTTAGAGCCATTGTTATGAGTACATTATTCTTTCTCATCCATGAAACTTGTAGCGGAAAAAGGGCATTTCAATGTAATAGTCTGATTGCGGGCTAACAATTTGATTACAGAGATATATATCTGCGTCTGGAGCTGTACAATTACTTGAGCCTACGTGTGTAATTTTGTCTGGCCACTTGGCTAATGGTGATCTATATTATTTTCCAGTTTTGAAAATGTCACTTTGAAATAATAAAAAAACTGAAATAGACATGTATTCAGCCAGTAGAGAGGGAGAGAGTTTTGCTATTGAACTGCAATCAACTTATTGTCACTTCACGACATAGCTAAAAAGATAACCGGGTTCTGGCACCATAAAACTTAAGAATTAACTTAAGATCCGTTTATTTTTTTTTCTTTGTCATATTTCGTCAAGAAAACTTGGTCAAAGTTTTCTTTGATGTAGTTACCTGTTCACACTATCAAAGTTTTCGAAGCGATTTAAGAAAGACACATGCACCAATATAAACATTGATTACGTCATATCGAACATGTGCTTCGATTTGTAGTAATTCCATCAAAGAACTTCAAAGTTTGAAGAAAAATAGGATGAGTTTCTATTCCATTAAAGTCTCCCAAAGTTCTTCAATGGACTTTGATTAAAGTCTTTTTTGACCGTTCACATTATCAATGTTTGCGTCAAAAACTTTGACCAACAATAATTGTACAAGAAAACTTTGATCGTATTATTTAATAAACTTTGGCTAATCCTGAAATATGATTGGATGAGCAGGCCATGTTGACAATATTCTCAAAATTGCTGGGTCCAGAAATATTAATCTGTATAAAATATCCGTACCTACTGTTCACTTCGTATTTGAACATTTATCTTTTTCTACATGTGCAATACCTTAATATATTAATTTAATCCTTCCACCCCTGAGCATATGAGTGGTATGCTCCATTCTTTTGTATAGGACCAGTTTATTATGGTCTGTAGGGTTGAAAGGTTCAATTACCGGGAGTGTTTCTTATATCAAACATAGGTTTGTGTGAAAATAAAATATTAATCTAAATATTTGACAATCCTATAAGCAGCATGTCTTTTTCCGTACCAAATGAATGATGATATAATGATGCTACACTGCGTATAGTATAGGAACCAGACAATGGAAACAGACGATGGATCTGACGTGGCGTCTAGTGGAGAAATAACAATGAACCTCGTTTGTGCTTGAATTTCAGCCTGGTCGGGTTCGGGTTTCCTATTAACATTTAATCGTAATGACACGACTGTGTCGATTTTTACTGTCTCATCCAAAGGACAGGAAACCAACCTGAAGCCGGCTGGACTCGAACTCACGACCTCACGATCAAGTGTCGAACAAGCTACCGACTGAGGCCGGTCGGCTCCTATTGATTGAAGAAATGTTGTCAAGTTCACTATGTATAAGGTTGGTGCTACATATTCACAAAGGAATTGTGTGTAAATGTTCGTTAAAAGATTGGTTACAATTCATATAGATACATATGAATGTACAAGTACTTTTATCTTGTATGGTACCCGGTGTTTTACATAAAATTTGTGTAAATTTGATCTTTGTTTTATAAAAATCATCTATCTTCATATTAAGATACTTATATTTTCGTTAAGTATCCAAACTTTGGTGTATATTTCGATGTCTATTTTACTTGTACCGATAGCAGGCGCAAATTTATGTAAACACTAAACCGACACTTTAAAAAATAAACAAAATCATGATATATAAAATGTAAAACATACATTTTCATCGATAGCTATCTAGATCTACATGTATTTAAATGTTTCTAAATTTATTTTAATTTCATGTTTTTGATATATATTACCCAGATAAAAACTTAAAACAATCATAAACAAACATACAAACAATTTATAATCATAAACCTTATCATACAAAATACGGATCTGATTAATGGAATTATTGAGCCATTTGTGCTACATGAGTTTGCGTTCAATAACTTATGGTACGGTTAATCAAATCAATAATAACTCAGATATGAGTGACAAGAAAAGGGGATAGAAATACACTGATACTTGATAATAATTCATATATGAACTACTATCCATACCTCGTAAATTTCAGAAAAAAACTCATGTACATAAAATGCTATCGATTGACGTATTGTCACTGACATTTTCAACACAAAGCAATAATGGCATTGAGAAAGACTTGCTGTGTAATTGTCATTAAAACCTGACTTCCAAACATCCCCATAATCAGGTTTACTTCATTAGATGTGAACTTTTCGCTAATTCATACCTTTCCACTTTAACTATCACCTCCGTCAAAGTGTTTGCAAGAGTTAAAACCAAATTTCAATACTTTTGAATCTCATGAATATTCATGCAACGATTGTGGTATACACTGTTTCTGCTAATTTGACTTATATAAATTTCTAATTACAATATTATAGAGAATCTCAAAATCAGCAGAACTTCCGATGATGTCGCTCGTGAAATAAACATTGTAACGAGAGCGATTGATGTATTTATGATAGTGTGGGAGACTGGTGGTAGCAGAGGCAAAGTGAAATTTGATACATAAATTGGATGTTGGTGCTTTTGTGGGGACAGCATTGATTAAAAGTGATATTTTATCTGGTTGGTTATGGCCAACGTGTATACATTTAACGAGAAATGTGATTAAATGCATCCATTACCATAGACAGACATCAATGAATGTTCAATAAAGTTGAGTGAATTATGCCGATTTTCTTCATATTTTATAAAGGACAAAATTGAGTCATAAGTATTGAAATGTTATAAGGTTACAATAATCAATGTTTCATTTCAAGCTTTGAGTCCGGGTTAATTTGATTCGATGGGCGAACCGAATGCTGAGTATCCGTTTCTTATCCATTCTTTCATTCAAAGTCCTTGTATCTTACAAAGACGGATTCTGAGGAAGATATGTTTGCACTAGGTTCGTCAAAATCCAAAATCTACGGTGGCGTTTATTTCACAGCATAAACTATTGAATATTAATTGTGATTTTCAAATATTCAGACATTTTAAGTATTTCATATTAAAATGAACCCACTTCGAAGCGCAATGTGGCTCATATTTTTATGACTTTTTAATTTACACGTCGCTTTAACATATGATGCAACAATATAATTTAAATTTTGATGTGAAATGATACTTTTATTGTTTTATTCATAATTCATGAAGGTGTTAAAGTAATACTCTACCTCAAATGTCGCACACATACTTGAAAATATTCGATACGCATTCAATATAAAGTATCATTACGTAATTGTACTTCAAATTTCAATAGTCAGGTACTCGAACGTGAAACAGTTCCATAAAAGTGTAACAGAACCCCGGAAATATATATATATATATATATATATATATATATATATATATATATATATATATATATATATATATATATATATATATATATATATATATATATATATATATATATATATATTCAACTGTTCAAATCTGGTCAAATCTGACCCTCGCTATAAAACGTGATTTTCCGTTTCAAGCACTCGGGGTATTCTAGAAGTAAAAGTCACAGATTCTTTGGGTAAAAAGTAAAAACCAGATTTATAGTAGAATTCCAAATCTGTGGCACTTCTGTGACATCTTCACATAGGTAAAACATATACGTGATACGTATGTTCTTTTGCGACAGTTTATTCCCAATAACTCAAACTTAAACGATATTTTTATTATTATATTGTCCAAAACAGACAGTTGCAAATAGTGACAATCATGGGCAAACGAGATGCATGTGTGTCACTCACGTTATATAACAGACATATCAAACAACAATTCAATTACTATTTCAATGTTTTACAGTTATTATAAAAACCAAAAACATTTAATGAACAAACATACTTGCCTATTTCAAATTTTGATATCGTAATGTTTGTGTAGAATAAGTGTACAAACGATTTAGAAAAAAAAATCGACTGCTTTTCAGATACCCAGCAACGTACAATAGAGTGGATATGAGTGTTAGATGTAATTTTAGGTCGGAGGCATATTTTTTTCCTCAAAATTGTATTTTTTTTCACCATCGAAACTGATGAATATTAATGCCAAAAAAAATGTTTCCCGTTGCATTTTTGTTTATAAATATCGCGTAAAATTGACATCTTTGTCAAGAATTATGAGGTTATTCCGGCAATGTATTCTGATAATTATGCACTAATATACCGTTAACTAGTAGCGTATTGTGTTTGTTGTCTTTTGTACTATCACAGACGTATCACTCGCCAAAATAGACCAAAACAAATAATAGAGAGAGAAACAAGAAAAAAGATAATAATAATAATAATAATAATAATAATAATAATAATAATAATAATAATAACAGTTGATGAGCATGATGATGATGATGACAATGATGAAAATGATAATGATGGGGATAGAGATGATAGTAACGATAATGATGGCGTGACGACGGCGACGATGAATATAACGATAATTTTGGCGACGACGAAGATAATTACGACGAAGATGGCGATGATGCTGATAATGATGATAATAATAATAATAATGGTGACAACGACGATGATATTGACGATGACGACGAAGATTATAATGCCGACGATACAGGAATGAACACAATAATAAAATAATACAAAACATAATACTTAACATTATGAAAATGTATAAAATATAAAATCTTAACAAAAAAATAACTGAATACGTGAAAAGGTTTCAGGTTACATTTATCAATAACAACGATCACAAGTCCGTGATAACATTTACAATCAGCAAGTTTATAGCACTAACAATAGTTTGTTTTCAACATAAATGACAAAAACACGAACAAACACTAAATAGAAAAAAGAAACAGAAAACTAGAAAGTAGAAAAGAACAATGATAATGATATGATCACATATATTACATCGTTGATTAGTATTACAAATAAAGTAATCATTGGATCTCCAGTTTGAAAAAAAAAAACAACAATTGAATGCGTCTTGTTTGGAAACGGGCTCCAACTGGAGGACATCTTGTCTAATATGAAGTAAAATGTGAGATTAAATTTCGTATTTAAACCAATCTCAAATATGTTCAGTTTATCAAAATTGCATTAAATCTTCTATATCGTTTAAACATAACAGACTAAATATTCCTTTTCCCATGAAATGTGTCGAAAATATTCGAATTTGTCTCAAGAAATATAAAACCATGGCTGTCGTACTGTCTAAGACAAGTGATTTATTGTTCATTTAAGCACATCATTTTCTTAAACTACGAGTCATGGTGGCTGGACTGCAAGCGCATTCCTGTTGTTTAAAGAGTTATCTACCTTTATATCATCGTATCATATACCTGCTGTAGAGTTATAAACGTCAATACCAAATGAAATAATTATCAGAATGTCAATTTCAGTTATACCTGAATGTTTTGTTGTGTATCATCATCATCATCATCATCATTTACTGTATCTCTTAATTGTCTGTAAGATATTAACAAGTATGTGACTATCGTACGGGGCTTCCGAATAAGAGTTAAAACCAAGTTCCAGTATTAATACAGGCGTGGCACGTAAAAGAACCCTCAGTGAATTGGCGTTAGACCATGACACTTCACTTAATGCAGGATGTTGAAAAATGAAATATGAGAGAAGATCAGCCCATAAGCTACATGTACAAAATACACAAGACAAATAACAAATAATAAAACTTTTTGACACAAAAATACTTAAAAATGTATGAAACCATTAATATAGAAATTAACTGAAATACCCCAAATGAGACCTTCTAAGTGACTAACTCAAAGTACATTGTATTCTGATTATCAAAGTAGGTTTTAAGCGAGTGTATGGACTAAATAAAAATATAACTGAATGGTTATGGTCTTAAATCCGAGGTGGTTTTCAAAGCGAGGTTCCATTGTATTTAGATTACCAGTTAAATGTACTTTTTTCAGAGATAAGCGTGTGTAAGGTCAATTATTTTCTTCGCTAAACTCATCAACCCCTGAAAATAATGGACTCTTCTGTAAATCAATGACTTTTGACCAGTCCAAATGTGTCTTTAGGGTTGAATGGGTTAAATTCATGTTGTCGGTAATCATTTGATTACATAGACTCATAAATTTTTCTCCAGTTAACCCTAGGTTTTCTAAGTAACACACATTAACTGGACACAAACTAGGATTAAATGAGGAAATCAAGGTTCAACTGCGCCAGATCACAAGAATGAGATAAAACTAGTTTTTCCTCGATAGAAACGCAGTTTAAATAAGGACAAATGGGGTTAACTACACCATAATCCTATCTATGAGTATTTTTGTAATTTTGGTGAAGTAAAGTCTAGTTTTTCTCAGTAAAACTGAATTTTTTACAGCTTGGTCAAACTGCGACGCCACAATCACATTAATAAGTTGCACATAGTTTCCTGGTAACTTACATTAACTGTAGAAAACTATGTTTAACGCAATATTGTTAGTTTGGCGTGCGTTATATGTTAAAATAGTTTTCTCCATTTAAAACAGTTAATATTAATTGCGACGCGAAAATCACATTCACGGATTAAATTTAGCTTTTCTCGATAACTCTCATTAGCTGAAAAAAACGTGGCTTAACTGAAAAAAAAACTTTTTTGAACTGAAGAAAAACTAAGTTTAACTAAGAAAGAATAGCTATAACTGAGAAAAACTAGGTTTATTTGAGAAAAACAAGGTTTAACTCACTTATATGATTCTAGCGTGCCATATATATATCTATAATGACGATGTATTATAGGAACAAGTGATGCGACAGTGAAAAATGATAAATAAAAGAACCAATCCCGGTGAAAGCCGAACTTTTTATCCTACATCGTTTATGTCAAAATAATGAAAGTGTTGACAAAACATATTCGACGTATTTGAAATGTAACATTATAGCATTTTTACAAACTGAAACATACAGAGGTGTGTATAATGCTTATCGATAAATCACTGCTAGGTGATTTGACCTTATAAAGAGTATCCATTTCATTTCAGTTTAAGGTTTCTTTTAAAGCTCTTTTTTCTGCATCGCCACGATGATATGTCTGACATTTAAATACATTGATTTTGCTCACTAGTTACATTGTAATTGATGAACTACAATTAAATGATATATGATCTTTTTGTCATAATATATATATATATATATATATATATATATATATATATATATATATATATATATATATATATATATATATTATATAATCTTTTTGTTATGATATATATATACTGATTTGATTGATATATCAATTCGGTGATCAATATTTCGTTATAATGAACTGCATCATAGAATTATATCACATTTTGAGGAGGAAAACCTCCGGAATAATAAATACGGACAAACACAAACAGCGTTGAAAACCGAAACAATATCTTAAATTCCGTTCCTTATATTTACTACTTACAGAAAATTTCATATTTAACTAATAGTTATATCAAATGATCGCTTAATGGGACATTAGCTGTGTTTTCAGAAATTTCGTTTTTTACTACTTCGATTGATGTACAATAACAAAGCAGAAAAATACACAGGGCAAAACAATTTTTAAATTAACCTACCAATATAAATTTTGTGAAAATACACATCATATTGGGCCTGACCTTATCTTCACAAAATATATAGGAATATTGATTTTTTTGTGCCTGTATACACCCCTTATTTGTTTTTTTGTGCACCAAGTACAAGAAGAAGAGATAAAATCAAGATAATTGTTAGGTAAACACAGCTAATGTCCCTTTAATATTGATATAAGCAGGCCGAAATAACAAACATCGTCTCAGTGGATGGTATTTTATTTACTGAAATCGTTGTAAAGCAAACATCTCTCGTAAAATATTTCAAACATTAACTCAAATATCGAAAAGAGGCAAAAACCATCATTTTTTATTCCCGTGGGATGTTAACTGTTTTCCGTGACCTTTTAAGCTGATAAAATGTCATTGACACTTAAGGCACATTTCATCAAGATTAAGCTAATTGATGTCACATTTTATGATTATTGATTTCTGTTAATAAAGTATGATGGTGTTTCTTGGTGTTATAGTGAACATCTTGAAATAAAGTTATGCTGGTACAATTGAGAGGAAACGTCTGTTAAACTCCTATATTAAGAAATATGTAATATTTAAACAAATATTTGTTGAAAGGGAGGTAACCACTACTTCACTTGATTAGAAACATATACACTGCCTGTGTACTTTACAATTGCGTTGCATTTAAATAGTATTTGTTAAACAACAGACATTCACAACCACTTGAATGGTGAGATGAGAAATATACAGTTAAAATTGCTAAAGTCTTTAACGAAGACAGAGGCATGGATTCCTAGAGGAACAACAGGGACATTACCTGTGTTTCTGCTCAAACATTTTTCTTACCTTTTTACTACTTTGGTTGATGTACAATAACCAAAATGAGATATACACAGGGATACAAATATTGAAATTCCTGTATATTTTGTGAAAATTACTTGAAAGACTCAGTATGGAAACTATTAATTCGCAAATGATTATATTAGACCTTACTATTGGTATATGCACATAAGCTGACCTTATTTTCACAGAATATGTAGGAATTTCAGATAGTTTTTGCCTGTGTATATCTCTGATTTGTTGTTGTACATCAATCTAAGTAGAAAGAAACGAAATTTCTGAAAACACAGCTAATGTCCCATTAAGCGATCATTTGATATAACTATTAGTTAAACATGAAATTTTCTGTAGGATCATCGATACTATACATGAAAATAATCGATGGTTGGTTTGCTTTTTATCATATAATATATCTTTTTAATTCATATTTGTATACACAGGAAAACGTTCTAAAACGTTGACATTTATAAAGTAAAGGACTTGTCAAGTGAGTGGGATGAAAAGAGAGGATAAAAATGTGAAAAATTGATTCAGATGAAAAACTATGAAATATCAATTAGTGTTTATTTATCATTTTATCAAATTCGACATTTCATATACAGAGGAAAACTACTTACTGATAAATTGTTGTCACAAGAAAGCCAGGAATCGGGTTTAATGTCAACATTTCGCAAATTTTACGGTCGTCATAATTACAATGTTTGTAATTACTATGTTTCACTACATGAAATGTTGAGTTACAGTGGTGGATAAATCATCTATACCGATTGTATTCCCCACTTATATCATTTGAATTTGACTGCACATGTAGTGGATGTGACCATTCAACATGCGATGTTTACTCCTCCATGATACTCGATTTCACCTCTGTATACTTTGGTATCTGTGATTTTTTACATTTCGGAACTAAAAACTACATGTAGTCGAAAGATCATAGTTTAAAAATATATAACTACCTCTAGACACAAAGTGGGTTACAAAACAAGTAAAGTATTCCAGGTTAGCTAACACAGACCGCATTGTCCATATTACATATTGTTGTAGAGATAGGTAATTAAGCGAGTGTAACTTTGAAGGGATGATAAATTGCATTTGATTGGTAGCATTTACGTATCTGACTGTCAGGTGTTGACAGCAATGCTATTTGCAGTAGGAGAAGAACTATGTAAGGAATGGCCAGGATTAATTGCCATTGATTACTAGAGCTATAATGAGAAGGTAATGTTATTGACACCGTAATTTTAACTGTCACTGGATGTGAAAGAGAGATTAATAGTGAAGTATATACAAGTGCCATCTATTGTCATCAGGGCTATGTTCACGGTATCACATTTACTTTGTTTGCAGAACAATTGCCTTTAGTGGGAACCGACATCAGAAGAGAAACAACGAAATGAATTACCCGTTTCAAAACCATGTGTACATCATAAGGAAAATGGCAATTATCTGGTGTACTGAAAATTAATTTTGAAAAGGAAACAATGTTATCTGAAACAAGTTACAAAGGACTGATGATTAATCATTTCAGATCGACATGAAACGTATATGGGAAAAATAATGTTTTTTAGTAATCGGTTGTTAAATGTAGCATAACTCACTTTTACTTTAGTTTTCATTTGATTTTTGTGGTTGCAATAAGATTAATAAGACCAATAGTCCAAACGGCAATAGATCAGTGCCACTGAACAATTAGGAGGAAATGTACAACAGATGTAATAAGTTGCAGACAATAATTCCCCAATGTAATAGTGTGAAAGAGTGCAAGTATTAGAAAAATACAAGTGTCTTGAAATTGATTTTGTTTGCAGTCTGTCTCAAATATTTGATAATCTTCAGTAAATTCATTGGAAAACTGCACTTCGCCAATCTTTAATTGCGCTTTATTTGTTGACAGGAGATACATGTCCAAATGACAGTCCTCCAAATAATATTCAAAACGTTTTCCCGTGAATAAATGTCAAATGGTGATTCTTAAATCCTGCCTTTTGAATGAGTTTCTGATTTTATCTTGTTTAAATGACAAACTGAGATTGGGTAAATACATGCAAATCTTACCCGACAGGAAGTGGTTTGTCTGACCGACCGGAAGTATTAGCATTTGTACTTATCAGTCGGATACAAATATTTTGATAGAATTGTGTCTATGACGTTTATAGTAATTAAAACTGAAGGTTCCCTATATAAATGTAAAATGATAACTTCATGGACTACATCGCTTGATTTCTATTGACTCTTGTACTATCCAACCGTCTCTGTAAAATTATTTCAGAAACATTTTATTTCATTTATTGACTATACTCTGATCTTTTTGCATCATTCGAACCACTCTGTATACGTAAGTTCTAATTCAAGCCTCAACAAATATTCTTATCCATCTTATCAAATTATCCAGGAACACACAATTATGCAGCGGAAATTCCATAAAAACTTTATTTATTTTGGAACAATTAAAAACAGAAGTATTGTAACTAACATAAACGTCTTCCGATCGCTTTGATATTATCTTGAGTGGTGCGATGAATTTCTGAAGAAAACCAACATGTCCCAGCAGTCGACAGACATTTCATCTCATATACTCTTCTGTCCAATTTGAGAATCGAAAAGGCTTCGCATTGGTGAGAATCGAATGCAATAGCCACTGTGATTCCCGGGCGACCTTACTCTAACTGGACATTATGCAATATATTAACAAAGCATCTGTCTAATTGAACAAGAAAAAAAATCATTGTTGGAAAAACTAAGTTCAAGACAAGCAAAACTAAATTAATATTTCTTTTTCAATGACTACTTAACAGTATTAATTAATGTTTTCATATGAGTTTTTACACTTTACCTATCATCTCCTATTCCGGAAATGTATATGTAAAAATGCTGTTTATTACAATGGCCTTCGTGGCCAAGTGATTAGAGCATCGCGCTTTGAACCATGGAGTTTCTCACTTCTGGTCAGCGCAGATTCGAACCCTGCTGGATCCCAGACTGATTTTGTGAGAAAATTGACCTGTTTTCCGGTCGGTGGTTTCTTCATTGGTACATTGTAACTGGGTTCTCTCGTCCACAATTAAAAACTGGCCGCCACCATATCACAGAAAAATTGCCGAGTGTAGCGTAAAATTCAATTCAAATTTCAAATACAGAAAATAGACCATTTTCGAGTTGTCTTGTTACGTCACGATTCGTCATAATAGACTGCGGTTTCAAAGAGCAAAGTTGGGCATCACTATATTCCGGATAAGCAGTTTATAGCCTATACGACTAGGGATATTAACATCATGAAGTAATAGGTGCCAGATTTGAAAATTAGATTACATGACAGTGATGACACTTTCCATATTTACAAACGAGATAATTTAACAAAAATTAATTCCTCGCAGATGACGTGAAATGAGATATCGCCAATTAAAATATTACATAACCTAAATCGACCTTGCCGAACTTTGAGATGACGTAACGTAGTCTAAGTACAAAGTATTGTGACGAAATTGAACGGAATCGGACAACTCGGAAATGGTCTATTAGAACATTACAACTTTCCGGAACACGATTTTGTTAATGTCAATTTGAAAATGACCAATATGTACTGGTACCAGCAGACAAAGCCTAAAATAATACAGTTTTTATTTGTAAGGCACATTACTATAATTGTTTTTTTAGAAGAACTTGGGTTTAATACGAATTCTGGAAATCCTACATACATACGTAGCTCACTTTCAAAGGACGAGGTCCTTCAAAATCACGTGTCCGTATTACGCTCATTTGATATACCTACAAGGGATATTGATTTTGAGCTAACATATTTATATTGGATACCTAAACTTCATAAAACCCCATATAAACAAAGATACATAGCAGGATCGAGCAAATGTTCTACCAAACCTTTATCTTTACTCCTTGCCAAGATATTGACAGCCGTTCAGGAGAAACTTCAACAATACTGTACAGTTGCTTATTCCAGAAGCGGTGTAAACCAGATGTGGATACTTAAACATTCTAAACAGTTTTTAGAAAATTTCAAGGCACACACTTTTTCTCGAATTCACAGTATCAAAACTTATGACTTCTCTACTCTTTACACAACTATTCCACATAAAAATTTAAAAGAAATACTTTTCAGCATCATAGACAACTGTTTTTTCACTAAAGGTGGTACCCGAAAAATTTAAATATCTAGTGATTAGCTATCAGAATACTTATTTCGTCCAACACCATTCTTATTCTACACATAAATACACTGAAGTTGATATAAAAAAACATGCTGGAATTTCTAATAGACAATATATTTGTAATGTTCGAAGACGTGGTCTTTCAACAAACTGTCGGCATTCCTATTGGAACCAATTGTGCCCCTTTTATTGACCGACCTGTCCCTTTATTCATACGAAGCAGACTTCATTCAGAAACTGCTGAATCAAAAGAAGAAAAAGTTAGCGGTTTCCTTTAATTTGACATTTAGATATATCGACGACGTTTTGTCAATTAATAATGATAATTTTCATACATATGTCAATGCGATATATCCCAGAGAGCTAGAAATTAAAGATACAACAGAATCAAGCACACACGCTTCATACCTAGACATTTTACTTAATATAGACACAGACGGGAAATTATTAAACAAGCTATATGGCAAACGCAACGATTTCGACTTTCCCATCGTAAATTTTCCACATTTAAGTAGTAATATCCCTCAGGCACCCGCATATGGAGTTTGTATTTCACAAATGATCCGATATGCTAGGGCGTGCACAACATATGAAGATTTCATATACGGAGGTAAACTACTCACTGACAAATTATTGACACAGGAATATAAACAACCGCGTTTAATGTCAACGTTCCGCAAATTTTATTGTCGGTATAATAGTCTTGTTTTCGATTACTCTGTTTCACTATGTGAAATGTTGAGTTGCCTTTTCGTTGGCGGTTGTTGAGACGTCTGTACCAATTGTGACGAAAATACACTCCTCACGTATTTCATTGGACTTGACTGTGGACTCACGGCGGGTGTGACCGGTTGACAGGGGATGCTTACTCCTCCACCTCTTGGTTTCCAGATGTCCGTGTTTGTCCATTGTTACCGGAATTGTATCTATGTCCTGGACATTCTATTGATTTATTCTTTGGCATCTGAGATTTTTTATATAGATGTTGTTCTATGTATTTATATGTACGTCCCCGGGAACAAAAATAAATTCACTCACCTTAATTTGAACCATTTATTTTGTTTCATAACCAATCCTACATTTCGCCATACTTTTGATAGTAATACGTGACCTTTATCTTTGGATTTTTCGATGTTTCGATAGAAAACTTTTCTAAATTTATGTATGCTGGAGAAAAAAGCTGATCTATTAATATTTAATATATAACAACTAATACGCTTTATGCATTTAATACAATGACAAGGATAGGGGTTCGAAGTCACCAAATTTACTCAATACTCAAGCTCAACTTTTATTTCATTATTTAGACTAAATAATCGTTTGTAAAAATTGTGGGTTTTATTAATTTGGAACATTATTTTTGCGTCACGTTGATGAATTTCCTATAAGAAATGAATAGATACGTTGAGAACGATAATCAAACTTCAAATGAGCAATAAGTCTGAAAATTATTTACAATTATTCGCCGTCAATATGCAAATATTGCAAAATTATTCAAACATATATTATATGAAATGTTTATTTTGAACGTATAATTTTTTTTTGAAACTATAATAATAATAATAATAATAATAATAATAATAATAATAATAAAAATAATAATAATAATAATAATAATAATAAAAATAATAATAATAATATTAATAATGATGATGATAATAATAACTACAGTTGAGGTTTTTGCTGAGGCAGACCCTAGTGAGCTTTTTTCAGGTGACACTAGACACTAGAGATTTGCTCTAGATTGAGTAATTACAGAGAAAAATGTGCCAAGAAATCGGTCATAAAAAGGGAGATAACTAAAGAATGAAAGTGAAATTTTGAAAATTTGAGCTAATTATGCCCAGCCGAAGTTGGCACAAAATTTACTAGGAAAAGAAAAAGAAAAAAAATTAGAATGATGATGATTATTATTATTATTATTATTATTATTATTTGATTGATGATCAAAGTTGGTAATGATAAAAATAATGATAATATTTGCCAATTTTAAATTCAAATTTATCGAATTTCATATTGATCAGATATTTTTACATCCTTTAGTAAAACGTTATTACAAATTCACATATCCAATTGATCCCCTAGCTTCTTCTTGTCATGTATGTAAAGTGTTTTGTATGTTGTTATAGGACATATAATACGTTATATCATATGTGCATGTCGCTTTGAGTGTTCTTTTTGGCGGGAAAATAGAAAATCGTGCTTCAAATCACAATAGTTCTCACCGTACGTATAGGTCGGAGGGTTATAGGAACATTGACATGGTATTGCTATGAAGTTGAATAATTCCGATTGTGTTCTCATCACTGGTTTATGCTGCACCACTTTTGAAACCTGACATCCATCGTAAAACCGACAATTGGTTGACTTTACAGTTGGCTTTGAACTTCAGTAAAACAACCAAGATCCTGTCAATTTTTGCTAACGGCATTAGAACGTGATCAATTCTCTTATTACAGACAATCACTTGCAGGTGTTGTATTTTTCAAAGCGTGACACAGTATTCATTACTGTCGCCATCAATCAATGTCCAATGGTGAACGTAGGGAGTTAGAGACTATAACGACCGCCAGTAGCGGTAACTGGTTTCAGTTGTAATTTTTTCTCCAGTATTGTAAACACTGACCACAGTTTACCCAATAATTGAAAGAGGAACCCAGTTCTTTGCTACAACAACTACCAAAAAAAAAAAAAAAAACAAAAAAAAAAAAAAAAAAAAAAAAAAAAAAAAAAAAAAAAAAAAAAAAAAAACAAAAAAAAAAAAAAAAAAAAAAAAAAAAAAAAAAAAAATTAATCAGAATCATGGTGTGGTGCTTATTATATGAGGTAAATCGGACAGGCAGACAGACATACACAAAGCAAAAACTAAATGATCCAAATCTTCCATTTTTGGTAAAAACATACAGACTCTGGTCCATAACACAGATAGACGTTAGAAAGTTTTGCCTTTTTTAGAATGTAACCAATTTTAGCATAAAGAATAAAATAACATAATACATATTCCTTTAAAAGTCGACGTGGTACAGATTGTATTGTTTACTTAGAATCATTCAAAACAAAGGACTATAGCATTAAAAATTGACGTCTTTGATTTCAGACAAATAAAGTATGAGGCTTCTATACCGAATGTTCCTTGATGGTAAAATATTGTGATGGATAGTAGGACATTGACGGTAATGGTGACATTCAAAAGTTGCATTTTCAAGTAAAAAATATGAAATATAATGCTTCTATATTTAAGTCTTTATGATCGACAAGAGGATAACATTGCCATGGTTTATGAATATTTATAGCATTTTTGTCATTTAAAAAGACAGTTGTATGATTGTTTCGAGCAAAGGATTTACTTGTATATTAAGTCCTGCAGAAAATAAGAAAGTTAAATAGCTATTTGGTCCAATATCAGACAAAAAGCCTCCGGATTTGACAGAGAAATATACATAATTACTTAGAAAATTGTTATCATTGTATCTTATAATTGTAAATCAAAACAGCTCGCTTTTAATTCAAACAGAATTAAGAAGATGGAACAGGTTTGTAGGGGCCTTACATCATTGGCAATAGAGTATACAATATTGTCTCTATGAACCTTTAAAATATCCAAAACGTTTTCGACTTAACCATCATTCATAAATATCAGACAGTGGAAGTGGGTAAATTACTGATGGAATATACATGTATATCATAAAAGAAGTATGCAGTCTACTTAAATTCGCGTAATGTCGAAAATAGCTTATCTATAATAATACACTTTTTATTTCTGGAAGGATAAATTTATCAAAATATTTAGCCATAACATAGTATTCATTCATTATTCGAATTCAATGAATACATGACAGTCGTGGTTATTGATCGTAACCCAATATGGAGCGAATTGAAAAGAAAACGGGAAGAAACATTTTAGATGCATAGACCACAGTCATTCAGACCCAAAGGCAGCGATAATTTAATTGAGTTTACAAAAAACGTATTCTGCCTTAGACCTTTTTTCAATGTGATTCTAGTTCGAATTGATTTAAACTCTACACCACTATCGTTTATTCGTTTATAATTCGAATCCCTTTGGTACGAACTCATGATGTATCGAACCCAACCGAATGTTGTCGTCTGTATATTGTTCTTGCTAGATTTAATTTAACTTCACGACCAATAACACACGTGTTTTGACTCCTTGACTATATTATTTCTGTAATTCTTTGCTAGTTTCACATAGTTTTGTTCATTTTGCTTTTGTTTTCATTCACATTTGTATATTTCTTTGGTAGTATATTTTTTACAGTTATACACTTGCTTTATTTCGATTTTCTATTTTGAGATGTTTCAATCATTGAAGGCACTAGTCCTTTTAGTGATATATATATATTAAATAAGGTGTAGAACATCACAAAAATAGAAACTTGTGATGTTCTACACTTTCCTAAACATCCTTATCGCTGTACCAAGAAAACCAACATAATCAACACCAATATATAATAAACATAATACCAAAGTTATAATACTCAAGACGATATCGTTTCTGTCAATTAGACTTCATCAGTTGAGCTCCAATTTGATAAGTATGTGTATTTTCTAAAGATAAAGTACTATCATACAAGGCCAAATAATATCTCTAAAAGTATAGCCGAATATATATATATATATATATATATATATATATATATATATATATATATATATATATATATATATATATATATATGCAAATAAATTATTTATACTCCTCATATATGATCGCTCCTATTAAGAAAGATAAATACAGATGAACCTGGATATATCGGGTGAATGAACAGTCACTAAACCCGGTTCCGAAATTCGATCCTGGAACATTCCGCTTGCGACTCGAACGCTCTATGCCACCGCAATTCGTTCGCAAACTCTGGTCTACTACATCAGCATCATACTACCTGCAATTGATATATTATAGAGTGAGAAGAGATACTGGGAAACACCTGCAGTGTACATGAACGCATGCGCAGACACTGTAGACATCAAAAGTTTTGCGGAGGGAGAAGGGAGTATACCCTGGCGCTTTGGTTGATCATGCATGATATAAATGGGGACTATTCCGTTTGAAGTAAAATTGAAGTACCAATCAGCAAAACTATTACGGCATGGTGGATTTATGACAAAATGAATAAAAAGTTAATAAGTAATCAAAAGATTATACTCAACACAATGACATTTGTTTTTGTTTATTATGCAGATAGTATATGATCACGTATGGCGAATTAATCATTTAAATTGTTTTGCGTCAATCCAAATATGGTATTAATTATCTTGCGTCAATCAAAATATGGTAATAATTATTTTGTTTACAAATATTTTGTTATTTGATTACATCAGGAATTATGTAAAATCAATATTTTGTAGGTGGTCAATTTGCGTCGTTTCTGATAATCTTTTAGGATTGGATGGCTTTACAGATGGTAAACAAATGCGCTTAATGTACAAAGCCAAATTGAAGACGTGCTTATAGATATTAGAAATCCCATGTTCGAAAACAATATTATATGTTTTAATAATGTTTTCAGATATTAAAGCAGCAAAAACAAAAATAAAAAACAAACAAACAAACAAAAATACAAAACAAACAAACAAACAAAAAAGCGCAACATGATAACAACAACAACTACAACAACAACCAAAGCAACAACAACAACCAAAACAACAACAGCAGCAGCAACAACAACAAATACCAATAGCAACATATAAAAGCTAAGAATTCTTCCCCCCCAAAAAAAACCCCAATGCTGCTACGCCCTCATATTTGAACATACGTCACATTGTACATACACAAAACTACACAAATGTTTCTATCCGTATCATCAGATTGCACAGGATCGTTGTAGCGGAAGGATTCAATGAGAGTGTAGCTCGAGTTGAATCCATCCGCTACAACGATCAAGTGCAGTCTGACAATACGGATAGAAACATTTGTGTGGTTTTGTTTTTATACCATGTCCCTTATTTATCTAAAATTTTTGACGACGCCATCAAATATTTTGGATGACATGAATGCTATTTAGAAAAGTAGCTCCGGCGAAAAATCCATATCCAACTATGTGCAATACGAAATTACGTATTGCACGGGCGTATTGAACTCTGTATTGTAACTGTATGATTACACATGCATGTAATAAAAAACCCTACATTTCCTTGGGATGTGAATAACATAAACATGATACATTTTAGCATTCTAAAATGCTGGTAAATCACACATTATAATCGTGTTTAATATCAAACTTAACATGTTTTCTTCAGTAAGCATTTATACACAATAGAGGCTACCGTAAGGGGGACGCCACAGCATAAAAATTACTTTATGTGCTGAAGCACTGGCAATAAAAATTAGAAATAATAACTAAATAAGGAAATCGATATAGAGAGAATCGAAAACAAAATATCCCAATTTGTTGATGATACAGCACTAAAGTGGATGGTTCTAAACAACCAATAAAATAAATAATCGACTTTGATACCATATCTATACTAAAGCTTAATTTCTCTAAAACACAAATTATTGGATGAAAAAAAAAATACAAAGCAAAGAAATATATATGTTCTGAGTTCAACCTACAAGTGGATAAAATCAATCTTCTGGGAATTGCATTTGATGCAAATCTACACAAAAATCTTGATAAAAACTAGTAAAAGGTGAAATAATTAATTAAATCATGAAAATTTCACACCCTAAAGAGAAATTATTCGTGCTATTTGAAACTCTTATTATTTCTCAGTTAAATAGATTTATGTCACCCAGATGCAAATACTATTAAATAATTAAAGACCATACCGTATGCATTTACATGCATGAACCAATGATAAAACAAAAGTGCAGAGAACTATGATAGGGGAGATTTGAAAATATCAGACATACATGAATTCATAATAGCATTTAAATCAACATGGGTTAAACAATATTTGGCTTGAAGTTGTATATAAAAATCTCAGATACCAAAGTATAAATCAATAGAATGTCCAGGACATAGATACAAATCCGGTAAAAATGGACAAACACGGACCTCTGGAAACCAAGAGGTGGGATCAGGTGCCATGGAGGAGTAAGCATCCCCTGTCGACCGGTCACACCCGCCTTGAGTCCACAGTCAAGTCCAATGAAACACGTGAGGAGTGTATCCTTGTCACAATTGGTACAGACGTCTCAACAACCGCCAACGAAAAGGCAACTCAACATTTCACTTAATGAAACAGAGTAGTCGCAAACAAGACTATTATACCGACCATAAAATTTGCGGAACGTTGACATTAAACGCGGTTTTCGATATCCCTGTGTCAATAATTTGTCAGTGAGTAGTTTACCTCTGTATATAAAATCTTCATATATTGTGCACGCCCTGAGAATTAACCCAAGTCTGAGAATTTTATCAACTTGACCTGCTCAGCCAATCAGATTTCAGGATAACCCAAAGTTGAGTAAAATTTTAAGACTTACGTAATTCTTAAGTCTAATGGTGCCAGGCCCAGATTTGTTGTACCACCATATCGTATAATAAAGATATACAAATTAATAATAACATTTTTCTTAAAATTCTAATGGGGTTTACAAATCAAATAAGACTAATAAAAGATATGGATTAGGATAACTAACAACCTTGTAAAATTGAAAAATAAATACAGTATCGATACAATTTGCTAAACTTATAATTTATCTACCGGCCTTTAAAATATAACTATTGACAATAACGGTTCACATCACTGCACTACCCCTGCTACCGGCTTTAACATTAAACATTGAAATATTTCATAGAAGTATGAAAGGAGCGAGAGACATGTATATCTTACTTGATATCAACAATACGTTTAAGCATCCGTAAGGAAAAATGGAATGAAATATCTAATTTCACTGAACTGAACAGGAAACAAATTTATAAATTACCATTTGACATTACGCAAGAGACAATGATGCAATGGCTCCAGACTCGTGTCATTCATCTTAGGCATAAACTGGCCTCATAACCATGAATGACGATGAATAATAACTATAATTCACAATGCTATTTTTGTAATAGCGAAAATGAAACTACCGATAATATTTTTGCGATTTATTTCATATATATATATATATGCGTTTATAATAAGTTATCATATTTTTATGCATACATGTGTGTTATGACATATCAATATTTAATTTATGCTAAAAGGTGAATCCAAAGCTCCTCATCACTGGTATTTTTATTGTGTTGACGACCGTAAAAATTAAAAAAAGGCTATTTCTAATGGCGGATTAGAGAATCCGGTTACTCGATGTACTTGAGAAGAAACCAATTGCCTTCTACAATGTAAACAGGTAAAAATATTCTAGCTTAGGTTCCAACGGGACTAGAACCCGTGCTGATATGAGGTAAGCGACTTCATGGTTTAAATGCTGTGTTATAATCAACCGGCCACATGAGGTCCCAATTATCAGACATACAATATCTTTAAATTGTAGAACAATTTGCGATTGAAAAAAATGTAAAAACTGAAAGAGTTTTTTTAATTTATAGAAGTATCAAATATAAATGGATATGTAGATTAGATCAACACAGTTAAAAGCACTCTGATTTAAAGAGTCAGAGTGAAATAAAATTTAACCTCCGTGGCGCAGATAATATGAATTAGACGGTTTACTTAAAGGGGCATTTGTTGTGTTTATCTAAACAATTATTTCATTTTTTTCTACTTTTACTACTTGTACTAGATGTACAATAACAAATAAGAGCTAAACACGGTCATAAACAATCAGATTTTACATTCCTACATATTTTGTGAAAACCATGTCAGATCGAGTGTGGTATTGATATAGAAATAGTAAGGTTGAGTTAATCAATTCTAAGTGAAAAAGTGCCAAAACCCGGGTTTCTCAAGCATTTTTCACCAAATATATAAGGATTAAAGGATTTTTTATGCCTGTGTAAATCTCATATCTGTTATTGTTTATCAATCTAAGTAGTAGAACAAGTAAATAAAAAATTTGAAAAAAAATATAGCTAATGCCCATTTAAGGTCGAGATGGTCCTGTGTCGAAGAAGGTGAGAAACCTAAATGCATTCCTTTCTGTAGAGAGACAAAACTTTATTGATATAACAATAATAGAATCAATGAAAAAATCACCAAATAATGACCAATTATTATTTAATTCTAAATGACCTTTATGGGTCAAATGACACGGATATAGAGAATCTTAATTTAGATGATTTTTTTGAAAGATTATCAAATGAAGAGAAAATATAACTAGATGAACCTGTAACTAAGTCGAAAATTTTATCTACTTTGAAAAAAGCTGAAAATGACAAAGCGCCTGGACATAACGTTTTTCGGTGAATTTTCAAAAGTGGGATTTCGTCTATAGATCTTTTATGCACTCCTATATCATAGATGAATTATCTGTTTCTCAAAAATGGGAATTATTTCTATGTTACTAGGAAATAAACCTAGAAATCAAGTTAAAAATTGGAGACCTGTAACATTATTAAATGTTAGTTATGAGATTATTTCAGCTACTATTGCAAACCGATTAAAAACTTTTTTTAGACAAATTAATTCACGAAAATCAGCGGAATTCTTAGCAGGTCGATTTATTGGAGAAACACGCGACTTTTATATGATGTTATTGATTATTGTAATACAAAAAATACCATCTTTATTACTTCTTTTAGATTATGAGAAAGTTTTCGACACAGTATCATGGAAGTTTGTCTTTAAAGGTTATTGTTTTTAATTTTGGTTTAGAAATAATATAATAGATTGAAAAAAATTTAACGATTTCAAACACGGTGTGTGGCATAAAATGGACACTGCTCAGAGTACTTCGAAATTGGGAGGGGATGTATACAGGGTGATCCAGCCTCCACATATATTTTTTTATTGTGTGTGGAAATTTTTGGTGCTATGATGAAACTTAATAAGAATATACGAGGTATCCATATTCATAGACATTGCTACAATTTGGGAATTAGATACATTCCTGATTTTATAAAAGTAATGTGGAAATTTTGAATTATGAAGAATTTTGTAAAAAAAATAATAATTTTCAGCCATCGTACCTAAGCTTCTTTGGCATAATTCGTTACATTAAGCGTCTTAGAATACAATACCAGACAACGATAATCGACCCGCTAAGACCTTTGGTGGGGAAAGCAAATCGTACTGTTAAAGGATTAAATGTTACCAACATAACATGGCTATATCATATTATCATACACAGAAATCTTGGAACAAAAAATTCTTTTAAAAATGAAATTATCAGATGATAATCTGTGTTCGTTTTGTTCCGTGGAAACAATACACCATTTGTTCTTGGAATGTCATTACATAGCACCAATTTGGGAATAACTTGCCTCTTTGTTAAATGGAAAAACAGAAATTGTAAATTTCAATTTTAATATTTATCATTTATTAAATTCCTTGAAGATTATATAGTGAATAGATTATTATGTGTTGTGAAATCATATATTTTCTCCCTAAAGATAAAAATACCGCTCCAACATTCAGGGCATAATATTGATTTGACTTTATCATAATAAAGTGCAAAATATGACGATTAATAATGATAAAAAATACATCTGAAAACATTCGTCGAAAATGGGAATCTTATTTTCCTCTACGTTCTATAAATGGATGTTGATTTTTTTTTCTGTTAATTGTTATCATCAAATGTAAGGAACAGGTGTGAATGGAGTGTGAAAGGTGTGAGTATTATATATGCATCTGATCTTATTAGTAACCTACATATGACTATGCAGGTGTCCTTTCTTCATGCACATGCTTGTACGTGGTTATAGTTATAAACAAGCTTACATACGGGTGTATAGTTATATACAAGGTTACATAAACAATGTCACAATAAGAAAACTATGCGATCAGAAATATAATTATGAATATTATACATGCCCATGTTATTAATATTTTCAAAAAGTTGTTAACTATCTATAACTATTACTTTTCTATCCAAATTGAGGAGTCCCTGGCAACCCCTAGTTTGGATTATATTCGAGGTTTTTGCTTCAGACACTTGTAACTGTGATGAATAAACACATTACAAATCACACGTTCCTATTTGTCACGATACATAAGAGAGTATCCAGTGACGGATAAAACGTTTTTTCCCCTGAAGCTTGTCAAAACCAAAAAGTGAGTAGAATCATCCATTTGATAATCAAAAGGTTATTCCGCCCCGCCATCTTATGTGAATCGAACAATACACTCGATTCATTGTAAGTAAGGACAATAGACCCTTTTCTAGCTGTTACATTCCATTCAGTTTTGTGGAATAGTTTGTAATCAGATCGCGTGACGTCAACAGAAATGTGACCTAGGTAATTTCTGGTTTTGTTATGTCTACAGTGACGACATTCAGTATTATTTTCAGATCATTTGAGTGGGGAAAAAATAAATTAAATGTTCATTCTTGTAAAGTTGACAAGTGTCACGTCTTTACTTTAGGCTACTTCTCAAATCTGACTCCTTTCACTGTACGTATATACATATTTCTGACCACTTATGCGATAAACACATTAACCAGAAATTATGTAGGACACATTTTCATTGAAGGTGCATAATATTATTACGAACCATGTTGGAACGGAACCATTCGGAAAAGGTGTATTATCTGACTATATCCGGAACTTCTCAAGTATCATAACAAAACCGTTAAATGACTTTAAATACTCAGTAAAACAAACAAACAACGATATTAATGTTTCAGACGGTCTCTTTGCTTACAAAACTTTGTTGCGTTTCGAGTTATGAAGCATCAACAAGATTTGGGTAGCCGAATGAACGACCATGATCTAATGTTGACGACCATTTGTCTCGGTCAGACAAACTTTACACGGTTTTATGAATACTTCGTTTATGAAGCAATAAAACTACAAAATCTTATTCGTCGCCATGATGCAATCGACCCATCAGAATATCTCGATTTGACGCTATTTACAAGAAAACTATGAAAACGTAGACTATCCTCGACCCAATATTGAACAGAGCAAGTTTAAATACATTAACCCATCAATTTCAAACCAAGAATCAATTTCATGCACTTGGAGAAACAAAGCATTTGTCTTTCGTTTTGACATATCGTTAGATAGTGGACGAACTTTGATGTAAATGGTCTATAATTATAGAAAAATCTTCAATCAATTTTTTGTTTTTGTGTTTATAACAACTTTGATTCCGAGGGCGTAATTCAAAGATTTTTCCTTGGATGTAAATTTTACCAAGGCTGCTAATAACTGCCAGACCATATCCATGAATAAATATTTTCTTAATATTGAATGTCAGTTGTGTACATACAGTTATAAGAAGACCACGGATGTTAAGACATATAATATTAACGGTTTCCTAAATTTGATTTTGATTTGATTTGATTTTTTGTTTTACGCCATACTCAACAATCTTTCAGTCATTTGATGGCGTCCAGTTTTTATTGGTGGCGGAGAAACCCCGGTTACCCGGGTAAAGACCACCGACCTTCCGCAAGAAAACTGGCAAACATTCCCACTTAATTCGAAATAACCCTAGCGGGATTCGAACCAGAGGTGAGAGGCCTTGTGATTTAAAGCGCAATGCTCTAACCACTCGGCCACGGAGGCACCTATACGGTTACCTAAACATGGAGGTGCATTTTACTGGAATCTAAATGTAAACGTATATACAAATCACAGATACCAAAGTATAAATCGAAAGGATGTTTATTAAACAATATAGAATTCAGGTGAAAAATTACAGACGCCGAAAATCCAGAGATGGGATCAGGTGTTACGGAGGAGTAAGCATCCCCTATCGACCGGTCACATCAGTCGCGAGTCACTTTCATGTTGAATTATATTCTATTTTAGAGTCACTCTTCATATGCTTATTTGCTTCCTTATATATCGTTGCTTTTTTCCGCCGGGATTGTCTTTTCAACGGCCATAGTTAAAGGGCCACAATGTTTTACAGACGCGTGCCAATGAAGTTATATTACTGATATGTGCCATATCCACTGTGACACAGACCTTCGAATCTTTGCCTCATCCAGAAGACTCGTAGTTTTCAATTATCATACGACAATAATCGACAAATGTAGCAACAGTCTAGCAATGAATCATAATTACAGTATATGCAGTTCTATTTTACCTAAAACAACCAAAACATTGCTTTTTATTGTAATATTTAAGTACAAAATTACTAAAGAGACGTACATTTATGTGCTGTTTTCTACCATAACATCTATGGTTACACCATCAAAAATCGGCTGATTAAAAGGAAACATAGCTGTTTAAAGTTTTCGTGTTAACCACATGTGGTTGACACACTCCCAGCATTTTCACTGATCGGAATAGGAACCTGAAATTTGACTCATTGGTTGAGCCCACACTATTACTGTAATTAAAATGTTTGTACATGAAGTTACATCAAGCCAATTGTTGGCGAAAAAAGTAATTGGAAGGAAAGGGGTCCGTTATTGAAGTCTGAAACAATGTCGGATTTTCTACATGTCTACATATTGATGTAATGTGGAGACATTGTGATTGAAGCATGGTACAAGTTTGACGTGATCATGAGAGCCAGAGACCGATGGTCTTTAGACGTGAAGTGGGGTAATGTTCCATGCTACGCAAGTTTTCAGTTATGGTAGAAACAGATTCAACAACTCGTGTAAGTTTATTATCATTTAAAAAATTAACTACCTTGAGTTAGATAAACATTATAATTATCAACTAACATTCGTTGTAGAATATCTTTTTAACATATCATAGTTTGCAAAGAATTTTCCGTCACTTTATTTTGATATAATTCAAATGTTTATTATCATCATAAAGATGTTCTTTCACCAAAATTAATGTTTGGTTTATTTCTTAGTTTATCTATCCTGAAATGATTTTCCACAAATTAAGACCCGCAGAGGTGAAAAAGCCTATGTCGACTTACATACATTGAAATTTTCGTATACAGACCATATGAAACTCATGCAAAAAGTACATATTGTTTAATTAATCCAATTAATTAAAACGGATGTAATAACGTTCATCCAATTATGTTATAATTAAAAGCAAGGTTATTTTTTTTTATCAAAGCTTAAGCAAAAATAATATGCTGAACTTTTATATGTGAAAAGGAAACCTCCTTTAAGAAACCGTCTCTATGTATAAGTACAAAATGGAAATTAACATATTAATTCGATTTTACCTTAAAAAGGAATGATGATGCAATTTTGCTTTATCACTAGCCAAACAAAATTAAGTATGAAATATGATCAAACATCGTATAATTCTTGTCTTTTACTGTTACGACTTGATCCGGCAATAAAAAACGTGACTTTTGATATTCTATTATCGTTAAATTTGGTTCATTGATATCAATTTCCTTTCTTTGAAGATTCAAAAAGACTTCTTTTTAGCCCGAAGTTAAATTCAAAGGATGTATGCCTTTTTGCGCGTTTGTTTTGTTTTGTTTTTTGAAAGTCTGGATTGACTTATTGGTATTCAATACTTAACATAAAGGAAATCCAACAGTAATTATCTTGTGAAACAATAAAGTGACAAGTTTTCATAAAATTGTAATTGACATGTTTGACTGAAATCGGGTTCGGCTGTCATTAAATTGTATTTCTAGTTTCAATCATTTGCATAAAAGGATGGGCACATTTAATATCGACTTGCAAACATCACTTCCACAGTGAGCCTGTAATTGACATATTTAATTTGTATCCAGTGATCAGCTGAGCTTTGCTGGCTTTATGTCAGATATACCGACTTGTAATGAACGCTGAAACATATTATATTTTAATCTAATTAACAGAGAATCGCGAACATTTGTAGGAACTTGTGTTATGTAAATATTCTAATGTGTATACTATTTATGAGAAGAACATTTAATGGATTACCGAAATTTAAAGATGATGCCTTCTTCTATTATCCTTATTTTGTTTGGAGACAAATTAATTATCGGAAAAAAGGCCAAATAACATATTTTTCATTTGTACTATGCTACATGAATTTGTATATATATATATATATATATATATATTATATATATATATATATATATATATATATATATATATATATATATATATATATATATATATATATATATATATTTTTTAATGTAGATTAAACGTGTTCAGGAGAATTATCGATTTTTGATGGTGCTGCGTACGTAAAAACAAATAAAAGTAAAACGAAAATACCTCTATTTAATATACTACAAATGAGATTTTTATTCTCGGAAAATAATGCAATATATGAAACAAAAATCAAATCTCATAAGGTGCGAATTGCATTCTAAAGTGTCATAATCTTTATCAAAACTGCTATGACTATGTGATAACCTAAACACAAGTATTGGCTCTAGTGTGTACTTATAATCTATTATCTGACACAGGTTAGTTTTATCTTTTGTACAATATGCACCTTCTATAAATGGTCTTGCACTTTTATTTTGACACGTTGCCGACATAATGATAAAATAGGATACAATGATGTCTTTTAAGTTTGAAAAAAATAAAGTAGGTTATATGAATTTCTTTGTAATGAGATCGACTATATTTTGAGTTAAACCTATTTTTTCTCAGTTAAAACTAGTTTTTCTCAGTAACCAATATTAACTGGAGAAAAAATAGGTTTACCTGAGAAAAACTAGTTTATGTGCTAAAATTTCACAAATGAATTAAACGTTATTTCTCGCAAAACCGAGTTAAACTGAGAAAAATACTCATTAATGTGATTGTGGCACATTTAAAACTAAACTAATTTTCCTTAGTTTAACAAGTTATTTGTTAAAGTTTCTAGTTCCTTCCGTCGGTTACGAGAACGACTAGAATCAACCGGAGACATTCTAGGTTTAACTGGTAAAATTATACTCACTTTTTTGCCAGTAAAACCTATTTTTCCTCAGTTAATGTGGGTTACGAGAAAACTAGGTTTAACTGGAGAAAACGTAAATTTGACTCGTAACGCACATTAATTGTAGAAAAACAAGGTTTAACTTTGTTTTGATTTTGTCATGCCATAAATAAGGCTGTATCAGACCGTTAACCCTAACCTTAGTGTTAAATTCATACAATGAACCCAACATTACTGCATCGACGTAAACCAGTATTGATAAGTAACGGCTAATATCTAGATATTTGCTGTATGTTATTTATAGATCTCATATTATCTCTGACGTAACAGATAGCCGTCGTGATTCCGCCGTAGAGTGCTCGATTCGTAAGTGGAAGGTTGTGGGGGTTTTCTTCTCCCTGTCCTTCGAATAAGACAGTAATACCCGAGGTCCCGTGTCACAGAATATATCGGCACGTTAAAAAACCATCACAGCTCAATGGCCTTAAGTGCCGAGCATAGGCCAAAATTTGGAGCCCTTCACCGGCATTTGGTGACGTCTCAATATGAGTGAAAGATTCTTGAGTGGGACGTTAAACAAGAGTACAACAACAACTGACGTAACAGATAAGAAAATCTAAAAATAGAGCTGTATCGTTATCATCCTAGTGTCATCGACGTAAACCAGTATCAATGTATGGATAAGTAAATGCCATTATCTAAATATCTACTGTATGTTTCTTTTAGAACTCAGATAGATTATCTTTAACGTAACAACTGAGATAATGTGAATTATATAAATAAAGTTGTATCAGATCGTTATCACTCAAGTGTTATGATGAAACAAACATAACCGCATCAACACAAAACAATATTGATAGCAAAATGTTATTTATAGATATTTGCTGTATGTTATTTATATTACTCTCATTATGTCTTACGTAACAGCTAAGATAATGTGAAATCTATAAATAAAGCTGTACAGGAACATATTATTACCCTAGTTATGATTCATACCATGACCCGAACATGACTGCATATACGTCAACCCGTACTGATCAACATTTGATAATGTACATGTATATATATTTTGGTGTATACGGCAAGCCTTATAGACCTGCATCGACGTAAACCCGGGCCTGGCATCATCAAGCTTGAGATTTCACTCAAGTGTGAGACTATTCTCAATCTGGCCTGCTCAGCTAATCAGATTTCAGGATTAGCCAAAGTTGGGTAAACGTTTAGACTTACGCGATTCATATTTCATTGTTATTGTGTCCGGCCCATCCGCCCCAAGTGAATATAAAAATTTCAGATACCAAAGTATAAATCAATAGAATGTCCAGGACATAGATACAAATCCGGTAAAAATGGACAAACACGGACCTCTGGAAACCAAGAGGTGGGATCAGGTGCCATGGAGGAGTAAGCATCCCTTGTCGACCGGTCACACCCGCCGTGAGTCCACAGTCAAGTCCAATGAAACAAGTGTGGAGTGTATCCTCGTCACAATTGGTACAGACGTCTCAACAACCGCCAACGAAAAGGCAACTCAACATTTCACTTAGTGAAACAGATTAATCGCAAACAAGACTATTATACCGACCGTAAAATTTGCGGAACGTTGACATTAAACGCGGTTTTCGATATCCCTGTGTCAATAATTTGTGAGTGGGTATTTTACCTCTGTATATGAAATCTTCATACGTTGTGCACGCCCTGGCATATCGGATCATTTGTGAAATATAAACTCCATATGCGGGTGACTGAGGGATATTACTACTTAAATGTGGAAAATTTACGATGGGAAAGCCGAAATCGTCGCGTTTATCGTAAAGCTTAGTTGCTAATTTCCCGTCTGTGTTTATATTAAGTAAAATGTCTAAGTATGAAGCGTGTGTGCTTGATTCTGTTGTATCTTTAATTTCTAGTTCGTTGGGATATATCGCATTGACATATGTATGAAAATTGTCATTATTAATTGACAAAACGTCGTCGATATATCTAAATGTCAAATTAAAGGACACCGCTAACTTTATAATATATTTTAAATATTTGTTGTATGTAAATAATAGAGATCATATTATCTCTCGGGTAACAACTGAGATAATATAAGTTGTATAAGCTTAGGTCATTGTGTTTTAGGGGGAAAGCAGATTTTAAAACGTGTTCGGCCTGGTGGATTTATATATTTTTATATTTTATATGTAGGTGTGTGGAATGAACGTTGATGGTAATTCTGGTCAACAACATATTTATAGAAAGAAAAGTTTATAGTTTATAAATTTATCCGATTTTTGCGCGCCTCAATATAACCAATTAGATTAATCAGAAAACAAGGATAGGTAATAAAATTGAAAAATTCTTTCTTTGGTTTTAAGGTGATATAGCTTAATTTACCGGAACCGGAAATTATTATATGTATAATCAACACTGAATATTTTTTGTTTGTTTGTTTGTATTTTTCTCATAGAAAAAAAACACGGCACTATAAGAAAGATACAAAGACATTGTTTTGCAATTATATCATAAAGAGTTTAAAGAGACATAAATACAAGAGAGCAAATGACATATCGATTTTCATATTATACATATTACGCTAAATAAGCGTCCAAAGTCACGTGATACCCGACATTGCTACAGGCGCGATATAAAAACTTACTGAAATGTCAATGGTCAAACGTTGCTTTTGGGGGACCTGTAATAGTTATAGCATGACTACATGAAAGATGTAGAGATATTTTTCGATTTCTTAGCCCAAAACAAGACTGGAAGTGACCAAGTTATGAGTTTAAAATTGTGGTATTTCATTGAATTACAAGGCGTAGGTGCACGGGTCCCGCGCCAGTAAGTTTGCAAAAAATAATGAAAGAAAATGATTTAAAATCGCGATTTCTTAATGCGAGTTGCCAGTCATCAGTCAAGAGTGTGGATTCCCCTGAGTTTGAAATATTTTAGATATGTAAGTTAAAATCAAGAGTCAGACACTATATCGTTGGACAAACACAGGAGTTAGATGTTTTATCTGCAAGTTAAAATCAATAGTAAAACAGTCGATGGTGGGATGATCACAGTGAAAGATTCACCATCAACAATTTAGTTGACCAGAACATCAACCTAAATGCAATTAGGGATTGTTAAAAGCTCTGTAAATTAATAATATAGTTCTAATAATCAAGTCGGGATTACAATTATTACTGTAGTTCGATTTCAGCGGAGATCAAATGTTGCACTAAGCCAGTTACTGGTTAAAGCATATAACTTTCAATAAAACAAACACACTGTAAGTTTTTTGTATTAATTGTCTCTTTGTCGACCGTCGGTCGTTAGAATACAATATTTTCTTAAAATTGCTTTGTCGATCGTCGGTCGTTAGGATTAATTTAAAATTACCCCTTTTCTATATTTTACTGGATAGTCACTATGTCGGTCATAAGGATATACGACTCCCATTTTGTTGTCACGATATCGATTGCCGGTCATAAGGACATGATAAAAAGCCCCCTTTCTGTATTTTTCGGTCATTTGCATACAATAACACCCCCATCTGTTTCAGTTTATCGACCGCTGGTCAATAGGATGCAATAAAAATATTCTTTTTTTTATATCACTATGCTATTTTGTCTATATCTACCGTCGGTCAGCAATGACCCACATTCATTTCATATATTATGGATTTTTTCTTACAACCACCGTTGGTAAATAGGTTTGTAATCACACCTTTTACAAAGAAAAATTCAACAGAACCTTTATCGCGCAAAGAAAAAAACCAATTACATTTGTCATATATCCTATCTAATTAAAAGGCTATAGATTTTTAACCGCTCCCATTTTCTGAAATTAGTCAGATCAAGTAAATGTTTTAAACGCAATCACAGGCACTCTAGCATATTTTGAGCATTCTAAATCTAACATCAAACAATAGTATTTAGTTCAACTTCAAATTCTCAATATCATCAAACTGACAAATTGTTCATATATATTTCAGAGCGAAGCGTAAATACAAGTGGTTCCCGGTTAACTTTAAACCCGTGATTGGCGAGAACATATTGCTAGCCATGTTGTTTCTACAGGCGCCTTGTCGGGTATCACGTGACTTTGACGTAATAAAATATGAAACCCGCGTCGAAATAGTATTATATGAAAAAGTCTATTGTATAAAATTGTACATTAAGACAGAAATGGAGGGATTTCTAGATAAGGATATCACATTTACAAAGAATGACCAATGCTTGTCAGTTTGAAAATAAAAACTTGTTAATAGCTGCAACTCTCAGTGGTTTTGCAAGGTATGCCTCAGCGGTCACCTATTATCAATTTACACGTTGCGTGGTCGATAGTCCTGTTGTTATTTTGATATTATGGTAAAACGGTTAATAAACTGCAAATGACATCAATCACAAATGAAATACAGAGTTTATATAACTTGTGTATGATGTTGTCGTTAAGATTTTCTCGCGACAAAAGTGAGCATTACTATACAAAAATGACAATAACAGGATTCCACATACTCAGTTACAACCCGGCTACACGACAACTGTGATGATTTTGGCTTTAATATTGTCATTTTTCACATGTAAGTCGTAATATCCTTTTCTTTGCGAGTGCATTATATTATGTTATTTATATCTCGCAGATGATCCGGTATGTCAGGGCGTACTCAGCATATGAGCATTTCATATAAGAGGCAAAATGCGTACTGATTAGTTGTTGCCACAATATATCCAAGGAACAAACTTAACTTGGTCGTTATAAAGAGGGATCGGTTCATCCACGGCCGAGTGGTTGTAGTCTTTCACTTCCTGTCAACGCCGGAACTTATGCTGATACTGTGTGAAAGTTTACCAGTTTACTTGCAGAAGGCCGGTGTCCTCTTCCCTGGTACATTGGAATCGGGTTCGCTACCAATCCTAGCCGCCACCATATATAAGAAAAATCCTTGAGTATATCATAAAACACTATTTAAGCAAACAGTACAATAAAGAGGGATAATAAGATGTTCTGTCTTTCTTATGCGTCTTATTTCGGGGAAGTAGTTTCCTTTTTTTTAATATGCAGTAAAACCTGCTTCAGCGACCACATGTGTATAAAGACCACCTAGTCATAAAGACTGTTTTTTTTCGCTGTCCCCCAATAATACCATTTGTGTACAATTCAACCTCTAAAGCTATATGGGCGCTGATTCCTTCCGGACGCCTGGTTCAATTCCGTTTGTGATCCCTGTAAAGACTAATTCAGTCTTTATATACAAGTTTCGCTGTACACATCACAGATATCAAAGAATCAGTAATAAAAAAAGGCTCATTAGAAAACATACAAATCAGGTGAAAAAATGGACACTCACGAACGTCTGAAATTTCAGAGGTGGTATCAGGTGCCGTGGAGAAGTAAGCATTTCCAGACGATCGGTCATTCTTGTCGTGAATCCACAGCTGAATTAAACTCAAATAACTGATTTATGAATCTTTGTCACAACACGATTCAACGAGCCAGTAGATATGGCAGTAATAAAAACATACTATAATGTGATGAAATTATATAGCAACTTTGATATTACTTGTTAGTTAGCTTGAAAAGATATTAAATGTTGTTTACAAAATTTAGAAATCAAAATGTGGTCATTCACAATACTGGATTTAGAAAAAAAAATTTAAATGATTTACAGCAAACTATCGTAATAGTATGTTTGAAAAATTATTTGTTTGATTTTCAAATGAATATGAATGAGCATATAATGAAACATTCTTCGAACAAATATATTCTGCCTTTACATCTTTTTATAAAACGTAAAACATTTAAAGGTATTTTATTTACAAATGTTTAAATATCTATCAAAAATCGGTTTTGTTTAAAAAAAAGATAGAGGCATCTTTGTATTGACGACGTTATGTGTAGCCATTGTAAGATCCACGGTGGGTGTGACCGGTCGACAGAGGATGCTTACTCCTCCATGGCACCTGATCCCACCTCTTGATTTCAATTTCTTTAACCAGATTTGTACCTATATTATGGACATGCTAATGATTTATACCGTAGTATCTGAGATTTTTTATATCCATTGATTACAATGGATTGCAATGGATTATGTGTAACATTTCACATTACATAACACTAATTGTTTTTATCGAATGATAGCGCAAGTATTCAAACTCAATTATTTATTATCGTCATAAAGGTCAAGAAACCCTATCCTCAGTCGATAATTATCCCTCCTTGTAATTATATCATATGGAATATTCGAAATCAATAAAACACTGGTTTTTTTTTAACATATTCCAATATATAAAAATATACAAAATCACAAATCATTTTCATAATTTAAATTTTAAACATCAAATGTAAAGCACGCCAAAACCTCATTGATTAACAAGTAAAACCTACATTTTGCTTAGATAAATCCACTTTATAGCCAGTAAAGCTTAGTTTCTATCAGTAAAAATGAGGTATTTTGATCTTAGCCCGGCCTCTTTTTAATTTTCAAACTTTATGCAGCTGCCTATGGAGATAGTTCATGTTAGATTCAGTTTTAATTGAACTCTTTGTTCTTGGCAAACTCTTGCAAATAAAAGTAAATATTACTGAACAAATGCCTTGAGTAAGTAAAAATGAAGACGTATGGAGCATTAATATTCCGGTATATATATATATATATATATATATATATATATATATATATATATATATATATATATATATATATATATATATATATATATATATATATATATATATATATATATATATATATATATATATTCTATTTATACCCACATTACCCAATTAAAGGGCCCCTGGAATGTACGGAGGGTCTCTGCAGAGGTATTACCTACATTTATTGTTATACAATATTAAATAAATTACTGGAAAACAATGAAGAAGTACCAATGGATATTTGAAAGTCCATTAGAATACGACAACTTTGATATCATAACGGTCTTATCATACAGAACAATTGTGAATTCTGAAAGGGATGGGACCAGGTATCCAAAAGGAGTCAATGTTTCCTCTTAGCATGGTTTCTACGCCCGTTGCAAATGTTCCATGGAAACTTCTCGATTTAATGTAAAGATCAAACTACGTGAAAAGGTCAGCAGTTGTTTCAGATCTGGTTGTAAATAAGCCATTGTTATAAAACTGTACACAATATATATTTTGAGCCACTCCCAAGCTTTTATTTGCATACATTATACATACAAAATTGGAAAGAAATCTGATCAAAGGTTCGTGAGAAGAAAGACTGTTGATCTTGACACTTTTCAGTCTGTTTTGGAGGCCCAAATGAATTATAGCCTCTTTTCATTCATACAGTTTTAAATGGGGATAGTCCTCCAAAATTGATATTTCCTGTCCTGTGCTACTGACCTTGAGATGTGATCTGAAGTAATCTATTGACTTTTAAATATGATACTCAGATAATTCCTAACAACTGTATTCAAAAAGTCAATTGAGTTAATAATCCATTTGTATGAAACTGCACTCTGCCATTAGAAGTGTTCCCTTATGTTACCCCAAAATCATATTAATCATATAAACTTAGTTTTTACCATATAACAAATTGAATTAACTGCAGAAAATTTACATTCAACTGAGAATTACTAGATTTTCCATTAAAGCTGTCAACGTAACTTTAAAAAAAAAAATTAATTCGAAAAAAATGATAATGCTTTTGAAACACACCCGATTTATTATTCCACAGGCAGACATTTTTGTTAAATGTTATCGATAGAAAATGGCTCGCAATTTTGCTATAAAAGGCGAGTCCATAGAACGACCGTTATTTCACACCTGTACTCCCAATGCGAAATAATGGACAGATGACACGTAATCAAAACATAAACCGTACTCAAATCATAAACATTCCGCATTATATTTTACATAAAAGACTTCAATAAAGATACGTAATAAATAGATCGTATAATTAGTTTTAAATTCATTATTTTAGTATCAGTTAAATAATATA
The DNA here is from genome assembly GCA_030159075.1 of Atrina japonica. Lineage (NCBI taxonomy): Eukaryota > Metazoa > Mollusca > Bivalvia > Pterioida > Pinnidae > Atrina > Atrina japonica. The sequence continues at coordinate 39,178 of BROG01000790.1, forward strand.
CACTTTGAAAGTAAATATAAATAAAATCCGATCAGTAATCTGCACCCTTCCGTTATGTTGTTTACATAGCGTCACACAATCTGGTGAACTCGGTAATAAGAGTAGTCGGGTCGCGCAACATTTGACTAAAGACAAGGTACACTTCGTATATTTTACAAAGATGACATCAAATAAACGTTATAAAAGACATAACTGTGAACCATTGCTATCATATTATTCGAAATGGATGCTCAGTGGGTCCTGTAAAATGATCCGAGTGTTCTCCTATATGTTTTCCTAGATTACCTTGGTCTGACTTGTCTTTGATTCGCTATTTCGGAATTGGGGACATTCATATCATAACAGGTGGTCCGAGCTCCCGTTTGTTTTTCCACATTTAAGTAGTAATATCCCTCAGTCACCTGCATATGGAGTTTATATTTCACAAATGATCCGATATGCCAGGGCGTGCACAACATATGAAGATTTCATATACAGAGGTAAACTACTCACTGACAAAAATTATTGACACAGGGATATAGAAAACCGCGTTTAATGTCAACGTTCCGCAAATTTTATGGTCGGTATAATAGTCTTGTTTGCGACTACTCTGTTTCACTAAGTGAAATGTTGAGTTGCCTTTTCGTTGGCGGTTGTTGAGACGTCTGTACCAATTGTGACGAGGATACACTCCTCACGTGTTTCATTGGACTTGACTGTGGACTCACGGCGGGTGTGACGGTCGACAGGGGATGCTTACTCCTCCATAGCACCTGATCCCACCTCTTGGATTCCAGAGGTCCGTGTTTGTCCATTTTTACCGGATTTGTATCTGTGTCCTGGACATCCTATTGATTTATACTTTGGTATCTGAGATTTTTATATTGTTTATAAATTTACGATTTTTTCATGGTGAATTAGGAATTATGTTTGATATTTTCATGTTTAAACTGATTAATGGGATGCTTGTGAACTGTATATTAGCCGTCGAAATGCCCTGGTAGAGTAAATGAACTCTGTTGATATGTTTATTTCGACATGCAGGTGAGTTATACTCAAAACTCCATTACTTCACACGTTTGTTCTATGCGACTGTAGTTAGACAATGACAACTGATTTAGCGAACTCGCCTTTTATATCGGTTGTGGGGGCTTGTTTCTATTCAGAAAACTGAACAAATATGGCTGCCAATGGAAGTAAAACACTGGGGATGTTTCAAAAATATTATTATATATATATATTTTATTTAATTAGATTAGTTTAAAAGTTGAGATGACAGCTTTAATGTTATGTTATCTCAGTGAAATCAATTTTAGCATTAGGTTCAACAATTTTGTTTTGTAATTTTGTCGTATTTAACCCTAGTGTTTCTCCAATTAATACGAAATAATGAGAAAATGTAGGTTTAATTGCTGAAAAGTAAGTTTAACTTGGACAAAATAAGGTAGCTGATGTATCATCCCAAAATCACATTAAATTATATTCAACCCTTTTTTCTCTAGTCAAACCTAGTTTTTTCTCTGTTTATGAGTAGTAATATTAATTAACTGGTTCGGGCGCAGTTAAACGTAGGTTTTTCTCCGTAATATTAGTTTTTTCTCGAGAAAAACAAGTTTTAAGTTTGTTAAACTCAGTAAATATAAATACGATATTCGCGCAACAATTAGAATCAACTATAGAAAACATCATTTCAGTATAAAAAGACACAGACAGATAAGTTAACCTACATTTTAAATTAATATTTGTATCTAGGTATACTTTATCAGATGTTGAAATTAGAAAAATTGCCGACTTGAATACAGCAAAATTTTAAAATGTTTTAATCGATTGTTCCATTTCAAGTTCAAATGACGCCATCGACAACCTTCAGATGAATGACGTGAAGTCATTGCCAACCTTCAGATAAATAAAGTCTGCGTTCATAGTGAATAAAAGTAGTTCAGTTTGCTGCACGTTAGCCAATCAAATCACCGCTAGGCTTTATTATATGTGATATATATATATAATATTTCTGCAATCTGTTATGGAACTGCATGATTCACAAATCACATGATATATATATATATATATATATATATATATATATATATATATATATATATATATATATATATATATATATATATATATACATGTGTGTGTATTTATATACATGTATCAAGTTGTAATCTACATACACATGGGTAGTGGGTAGTAACTGACCCATGGTTAACATTACAACAGATACATATACACGTATCAGGTTATAATCTGCATACACAGGGGTAGTGGGTAGCAATTGACCCATGGTTAACATTCAACATTACAACAGATACATATACACGTATCAGGTTATAATCTACATGCACATAGGCAGTGGGTAGTAACTGTCCCATGGTTATCATTTAACATTACAACAGGAACATATACACGTATGCACATAGGCAGTGGGTAGTGACAGGTATCTACTTACACATGGCAACTGGAGCATTGCCTACTCATATTGCTGATTAATTATCATTATCTGACATTAGAAAAGTTGATCATATGACGTGTGTTAAACGCGACACATTATGTAATATATAGTCTCGACAATTACACCTTCCCTCTCAGATTCGGATTTCGCCTTGTCATTTCCAGCGGTCTTCTTCTATCTTCGTCATCGTTTTTCAAACCAATTTATGCATGACACAACAAGTCATATTATTCAGTTAATTAAAACACGAAAATTTTCTCCAGTCAAACTCAGTTTTTTCTCATTAATATGTATTAACAGGGAAAAACTAGATAGATAGATTTACGTGCATAAAAATCAAATAAATGAATATTAATGTGATATCGGTGTAGCTAAAAACAATTTTGCTCAGTTAAACCTAGTTTTTCATCAGTTGATGCAAATTACTATACGAAAATCACATTTATGAGTTAAACCTAAATTTTCTCCAATTTCCCCCCAAACTGGGTTTAATTGTGAAAAACTTTGTTTAACTGGAGAAAACTTTGTTTAACTGAGAAAAACTAGGATTAACTCGTCAATGTGATTTTTGCGTGATATATATATATATATATATATATATATATATATATATATATATATATATATATATATATATATATATATATATATATATATATATATATATACAGAATGAAATATACAAACGCAGAACAGCGCTCTCGTTTTAGAATTTTAAGAATTGAACTTTATTATTTTGACGAAGAGCAATACCTAAAACTGTGATTTTTAATGATAAAAACAAAGTAGTCATTTGTATACAGATTTGATAAAAGATTTGATGAAAGACTGACATTTCCGACTATATATTTTTTTTCTCAAAATGCTGCCATGTTATACGTTCTTGGTGAAATTGATGCAAAATACAATAATAATTATTATTCATTTCAAATTGATATTACCATTACCCATTCATTACAAAGTGAAGAACCGGAAACCTAACAATATGACAAATATTATTTATTTATCAAGAAATATACCATTTTCGAGTTCTAGAATTGTCCATTATTATTCTAGATTTTTCGTGCTGCTTTCACGTGACTTTCGCTTTACTTTGTTTACATAGGCCACCAGTGCAGATGCTCGATTTTATAAAAAAAAAAATAAAATGTCACAATATTGCATGTCTGGTATGACAGTGTTTAGACGTTAATTTGACATAAAAGTGCTAGTGACGATAATCTGGCCTTCAGATATAATTGTATTTTATTTCTTAATCGACGCAAAAACACATACAGGAAATTGCTAGGGATGACACGGTGCACGAAAAATCCGGATCCAAAAACGGATTACATAAGAACTCGAAAATGACCTATTGTGTATGATTCTCTGATAATATAAGAGTGTTAAAATACAACCATTTTATTTCAAGATTTAAACAATCTACTTACTATGACTGTAGGAGGGACATGGATTATCACGTGAACAATCTACTACTATGACTGTAGGAGGGACATGGATTATCACGTGAACAATCTACTACTATGACTGTAGGAGGGACATGGATTATCACGTGAACAATCTACTACTATGACTGTAGGAGGGACATGGATTATCACGTGAACAATTACAGTGTTCTAGTAATAGAGCGTTCGCATGTTGAGTGCAAATCCAAGTTACGCCATTTAACAACATTTTAAAACCGGTGGCATAAGGGAAGATATTTCTAGTATCGGGTGTGGTATTTAAAATACAAAAAATAATATATTGGTAGGCGTGTCATATAAAATATTTACATGTGTTGGCATCAGTCCATAGCACATAGTCAGTATACAGTACAGTCTAACCATAGCTTGAACAGGAGGATTCGGTATTAATTGATAATTATAGCAAAAAATCTACTAACCTTACATATGGATATTATTAACAAAACCAAAATATCAGTTTGAAAAGAAAAAAATGCTCGAGTTTCTGTCAATAAGATTGCGCTCGAATTTGATATAAATGTATAAAAACACCGTGAAATTAATATACTATCTCTAAGAGTCTCACTGTAATATTAAAATACTAGCTTTGAAAGGTTTAAAATTTAAACGCTGCTATCTGAGCGAAATACTACTTAAGTGTAAAATAATGGGCTGGTACCGAAATATCAGGTACTGGGCTTATGTATACCCTTGGGAACTAAAAAGAAAGAAAATCGATTATATTAAATTTGCTAGATTGGAGACAAACTAGTACGTTATTAAAGCAGAATGATAACGTGTTTTGACTCCCACGTAGTGTTGGATTATGATACCAAATTACGTTTTAGTGATCTGTTCTCCATTAGAAATTAACCAGCTTAATTGATTTAAAAACGGTTTCGCAGTTTAATTATCATTGGATAATGAATTTCAATTGTAAAGGTTAAAAAATGTATGAATCTCTTTTGTATTGTATTTGTTTTATTTGGCTATGTTTGTTATCACTTTCTCTTTATTTTTAGTTAGAACTTAAATTGAATTGAAAATAAAATACTTATTGACAGAAACGATCGTCTTAGGTATTTGTTTGGCCTTTTTACAATGCTATAAGTATAAAATTCTGGTATTATGTATTTAATATAAGTAACCACCGAAACGTTTCCAATGCTGAAGGACCGTTTGAGTCCACGAGGGTATACATAAACATAGTGCTTGGTATTTAGCTACCGGTTGATTATTTCATACACAAGTAATATTTTGAACGGAAAGCACAATTTAATTTCTAAAGTTGTCAATTGCTAAAATAGTCATTTTTGTTACATAGGTTACTCTTAGACGGATTTAGGTTTATTTTTTTTTACCCTTTTCGAAATATACATTTATTTAAAACCTCGGCTTAACTCATGAAGTCCTATTGACAGAAACGACCGTCTTGAGCATTTTTTTTTATTTTGCTTTGCTTTGTGAATAATATCTATACATGGCCATAGGATTCCACCTTCAATGTTGTGATACATACCTCTTGATTAAATTCTCACTGAAGGGTCTCATGAGTCCCTAGCTTTCGAAAAGAAAGTAGGAATGTTAATCTCCGAAAAAAAAAAAAAGAAACATGGACGTGTTTCTTGGTTGTGAGAAAAAGTTACATGGATTTTTATATTTGATCTTTACGATTGAATAAGTTTGTTTGTTTGTTTTTTTGTTTGCTTATTGTTGTTTAACTCAAGAATATTTCACTTATATGGAGACGTCACCAAATACCGGTGAAGGCCTTCAATTTATGGCCTAACTCATTTAGCAGTGAGGGTTCTTTAACGTGCCGACACCTACCGCGATACGGGACGTCGATTTTTACTATCTCATCCGAAGGACAGGACACCAACCTGCCGACGGCTGGAGTCGAACTCACGACCTCACGATCAAGGGTCGAGCGCGCTACCGACTGAGCCAGGCCGGCTCTCCACCTTCAACTTTTAAGAAATTGAGAAAAAGCAGTATACATGACAAATAACATTTATAAATGAAAACAAAATGTAGAAAAGTGGAAGCAATAATTTTGATACATAGTCTCGTTTTAATACTTTCTGCTTTTTCTGTTCAGTATTTTAAAGTGATTATTCTTAGACGGGTTGGGGATACATTATGATTAATGTTTTGCCTTGTATAATACCACTTTATTGACCAAAAGCTATTGTCATGCGCATTTGTTTAGGCAAGAGCTGTAAAGCGAGAGGGTTATAGTGTATGGGTAGAAATGTATAGGTCAATCAGACAGAATGGTAATTTGTAAGAAAAACATCTGATCCATTATTTCACCATAACCAATCAAATATCAAATGCACACCGTGTAAATAACAAAATATTTGATCACAATCCTCTAAAATATCTGTCAGACCTTATACATATGCTGTTTGAATGGGAATGACCGGTAAATATCCTTTTATAAACGTGATGACCTCTTGTCGTATATGTGGCAAATGTCGTCCTAACAATGTCGAATTAAGGAGACTTGCGTGTCGATGATTGCAATCTACATTATATTTGTTAGAAACATCATCTGGCATATTGACATATATGTAAGATGCATGTTCAAATTGGTACGTCCCTTTTACAACATAGAGTAGGCATCACGCAAGCAATGTTTTGCTGATGAGTGTAGAGGATTCAATATACCATAGTCCATTAAATAAATTGTTAAGACATATTGAAATCATTTTGTTGACATATGTGTTGAAGAATAAGAATAAATTAATTCAAAAGTAGATTAATTGTCTCATGTTGACAATAAAATGAATACACAAATATTGCGTGCTAAACAGAAATATCCTACCAATGGCGGCCATATTGTAACAACTTTTTCTTAGTTCAAGTATTGTCTTCATCGAAGGGCCTCTGTGGCCAAGTAGGTAGAGCATCGCGCATTAAATCATGTAGTCTCTCACTTCTTATCAGCACAGGTACGAGTCCCGCTGGAACCTAGGCTGGTTTAGTTTTGTGAGAAATTTTGCCTGTTTACTTGCGAAAGGCCGGTGGTCTATTCCCGGGTACATTATGACCGGGTTCTCTCATCCACGATTTAAAACTGGCCGCCACCATATGACTGAAACTTTGTTGAGTGAGGCATAAACCCCATTGAAATTCAAATTCAAGTCTTTGTCGATATGATTGCGCATATCGCCAAAATCCCGACTACATTCCTTACAATGCTTGTAATGTGCGCTGTCATACTGATACATAGATTACATTTTGATAATTAGTATTATCAAGATTTGGCAGTACTAAACTTTTTCATTAAATATAAACATTTTCAGATTATATTAGATAGTTGGAGAATTAATCGCTACTCAAATCATGATGGAGTTTATTTTCTGTTATATCTTTATATTCAATGCCGAAGAACAGGCATTCTCTTTTTAGATAATACTGATGAGTACAGTATTTATCTGATACTATAACACTCTCGGAATATGAACTAAAAGTGTAAGTTTCACACAAACACACACACACACACACACACACACACACACACACACACACACACACACACACACACACACACATACAGATGTATACAGATATATATATATATATATATATATATAAGTTCATTACCCGAAAAATACGAAATATGGAGAAGAAATCGATATATTCACAATAATCCTTGAAACAAACAAAAAAATGCAATTAAAATGATAAATATTTTAATGCTAATAACTTGATAACTGGATTCCATCGTTATCAGGTTGTGATTATGTACCCGGTGATCAATGCAATAAATTTGGAGTAGTAAATACACTACGCTGAATCAGTTACACAAATGACATGGATCTGTAAACGTGTGTTAATCCACCGAGTCGTCTGCGCGATCACTGAAATAACGCTATGTAAAGAAAACCGATATTGTATCACTGTTTCATTCAATCATGTTAATTACGTCTTTGACAAGATTTATTCCGTTGAATGGGAGGAGAATTGAACCTTCGTCAACATAAATATCCAATAGGAAACCACCAAATGATTGTTTTTGAAGTTGATGTCTTGCACTGGCCAAAGAAAAGCATGGATATGTTTCATGTCTGAATCTGAATATATAAAACTACAAACAAATTGAATACAATAACATTAGTTTTCAGGTAAATAAGGACTTAAACTATCCCTCATATTTGCTTTGCGTAACAACAGATTCAATTTCGGGAATTTTTCGGACCATTTTCAGTTTTTTGTTAATATTTTAATTGAACATTGAAGAGTTCCTACGACTTTTTTGCAGGGGTGGAAATTATGACGGTGTTGTAAATGGTTTGATATCGTTTTAAAACTCTTTCGGAGAAATATTCTATCAAAGTAGTGCAGAAGAAGAAGAGCAGTACACAATCTTTGAAAGAGCAACTGGACAACAGAATTTCGTAATACTAAATACTTCATTCGTCTCGATTTTTACCCAACGGTTCATGGACATTGACGGACTCTGCCTCAATATGGTTGTCAAATACACATTCCTACTTCTTATCTGTTTACAAGGTGAGTAAATAATATTCTTATACAATGAATTATCTAAACAGGAATTTCCAGAAATTTGTAAAATATTTTCGCTTACAAAATATCAATTGCCGATAATAAAACGTTTTGTGAATAAACATATTGCAATTTTATTTAATTCGCTAATCCAGTAAATTCGTGCGAAAATATTAAAGATAATCTCTCCTAGTATAAATAAATGGCTTGGGAACCAGGCAAATGTAAGCTAACGAACATACACGGATTAAAATAAATTGCAAACGATTTCGGAAAATATCAAAACGTCAAAATAGTGACGTAACAGACTGTATTTCACTCTGGCAGAGAAAACGGTTTAGAATGTGTCAATATAACTTAAGACTATCTCTTCTGACTTGAAAATCAGAGGCTTAGTATAAAACACGGACTTAGAAAGATACATTAAGGAAAATGAATACTACGAGTCAAAACGATGTCAGAATACATGAAAAAAAAACCCAGAATAGTTACATAATAGAAATCGTGTTTCTTCTAAAGGCATATACGTTGTCACAATTATGATTTTTTTTTCATTATATTTATACGAGAATATGATAAAACGTGTGTTCAAATACATGATCTAACACGTTAAACGTTGTAAAAGATCTTTTCGAATTTATTTGTAGAAAAAAAAAATGATTAGAATTTAGGTCTTCCCGTACCTTAAAAAATTCTGTTTTTCCGGATGCAATAACCTTTTAGATAAACTCTTTCGCATAATCAGATGCTCTTCGTAATTTGGTCAGGAGGTCCATTATGAGCTCGGTCTATCAATATTATCGGCCCCAACTCAGCCCTTCACAACTCGGCGTATGTTAAATGTATTTTATACAATTATATTATTATGTGATACATTTAAAATACAATATTTGATTTTTTATTGGACATTATTAGTGAAATATGTGCTCGTGAGTGCTATTTTAAACGTTCTGGCGTAAACCAGAATCCTGCATATCTTCATTGCTGTCCAGTCGAGTTAAGCTATGATCGCGTGATCTTCAAGCGATTGCATCCTTTACATGTATAACAGTATCAAGTCACTAAAGGAAAGATTTCGGATATTTAATGTTACCCTAAAATGAATGAAAATATTGCCAAAATAAAAACAATATAACGATGAAAACTATGTATACTTAATGTTTCCAATCGTGCTGCTATATCCGGTGGAGTTCCGCAATCTCAGTTTAAATGTAGTTTATCTTCATTAGCCTCTAACACACGTCTTAAACAAAGCCAGTGCTAACCGGGACGCACATCTCGATCAAATTATCTTCTTTTATTTTCTCGAGAAGTTTGTCTATTCTTGTTTCACGTGTTGTAATGCATTAAAATGCGAAACTAAAATAATTTTTACATTTTGTATTTACAATATTTAAGTACCCAAAGTGGTAATTTTTTTCAAGGTTTTTCGTTTGCTTTAAAAGTATTTCTTGTTTGTGAAAACAGGTGTAACAATGAATTGGTAAAAGTACTTAACTGCAAACCGCATGAGTTTGTAGAGCTCTCACATTGCCAGTATGCGATTTACCTGTAGCTTTTTTTTTAATGGACCGAATTTGATATACCATTGTACTTTGGCCAGGTTCTGCCACTGTCAATTAATCTGTACTTTTGCTATTGGCCGAGATTGATATGAGCTAAGAATGATAAAAAGTTTAAAAAGGTAAAATTTTGCATTAACGACAGTTCATATCGCTTTAAGGAAAGTGTGTTGAATATCGACTCTCGTATATTCTGGTAGATAAACTAAATTATGAAAACGTATGCTACCGTTTCGATCGTCCCGGTGTGTTTTACTTCGACTTTTAGATTAGGCAGTGAGACTATGTAAAGATTACAGTGGCAAAAAGGACTAAAATATTCTTTAAGTGTGGAACAAATACACGTTTACTGATAAAGAAAGGCGAATACATCATGTATATATATATAAAGCACTAAAACCACTAAAGCACTATACATCCTAGGGTGTCGGATCTAAGGAATAGATACAAGTCAGGAAAAGTATATATAAAGCATTAAAATGACTAACGACACGGACAAAATAAATGTCAAATTTTCGGGCGACTGTCCCTTCATCCGGACAAAACAATTAAAATAACATGACAAAAACGTTCACATACAAACTCTTACACAAACATCCACTCACACTCACAACCGGAGAGTGAAAGAAATGCTACTACTGCACTTGGAATATGTAGCATTTCTTTCACTCTCCGGTTGTATGTGAGAGTGGATGTTTGCTTGAAAGTGTGTATGTGTACGTTTTATATATATATATATATATATATATATATATATATATATATATATATATATATATATATATATATATATATATATATATATATATATATATATATATATATAACGGAAGTGTTTTATGTACCTGGTCAGTTATGAAATAAAAGCTTGTCTTGATGATTATTACCCATTTGTATATAAGTTTCTACTCTTGTTCATCAAATTTGTTTGGTACACAAACGTTAAAAAATAGAAATATATTTATTCTTTAAACGACACCGAACCGTCTGGTTCTGACATATGATTTATCTAGTTCACGATCCTTTAAACTCCTTAATTAATATTATTCAAATCAATATCAGTCTTTGATATTTGTTTTTACACCTGTTTGTTAATAGCATTGTTAACATCAGCTGATGATTCCCACTTGAAGCGTCTATGTTTACGTAACTTTTCACTGTTTTCGACGGGCTCGTCAAAACCAGTATGCTAATATATTTGAAGTTTTCCGTAAAGGTTATAAGCCTGCAGTACTTGTCTGTGTCTGTGTTTGACAATAGTGTTATTGATAAGTGGAAATCTGAAGGCGATTTTATTGGCATATTTTATTTCATAACTGATTTGAATTAATGGCATATTGAAAATCGCAGAATTATAAGCATACATTCTGATAACTTCTCTTACAAAATGAAATAATATGTAATCTTTCATTGGCGTGAAAACGGAAACTCTATCTAACTCATAACATTGCGTTTGTTGAACCTAAAGATGATGTTTTGGTGTCGGGAACGAGATACCGGAAGAATGGTTTTGTCACAACCTTCGATCCAAAGATATGTGATTGATATATATATATATATATATATATATATATATATATATATATATATATATATATATATATATATATATATATATATATATATATATATATATATATATATATATGTAAGACTTATATAAGACTATTTAAACAAAATCTGCAAAACTGTCAAAGTGAAAACGCGCGTTAAGTTTCAAAATTTTTAACTTAAGACAAAAGCATTTTTTTACTTGTGAAAATTTTCAGTTTCAAAGAAAGGAAATTCTATATCATATTTTAGTGTATAGGGATTTAATTCCGTGGGTTATAATTTTCACGTCCATCTAACACGATCGCGGTTAGTTCTTGAATCGGCAGAAGCATGATGATAATGTCTGGTTATATATATGCAGCTCGTTACATATTTAGTATATATATAACCTACTTACTGTTTCTACGGATGTATTGAAACTGTGAATATTGCAAATATAACCACCGCGAGTTATTTCCAGATATTTAAAAAATATGCTAATTTATCAGACAAGTAATAAAGTCTTATAAAATACAGCACCATTAGCAAATTTATATGACCTAAAATGTTTGGCTCAGACCACGGAAATGATCTTTTCTATTACACATTTTATTAGACTGCATTTTCCGTGATGCCAGGGCATTAAAGCTGTAACAATTTCCAGTACAACCATGCTATGTGTGCCTTAAATGATCTAGAGAACTTTTCCATCACGAATGAAAACAATAGAGGAGTATACAAGATCACTCTCATATAAAATAAAAACACCATGTAAAACATTTTCATTAGCTTAATGTATTATTTATAGCATTGATTCCTTGGTACAGTACACCATCAATCGTGATTTTGTAAATGAATTTGAAGAGAGCTGTTACAAAGCACTTAATGTAATAATTTTGAAAGTTAAGTATTACGATTGATTTTTGATGTTAGAAAAGCAAATATGAATTATTGATAAAATGTCGCTTCACTTTTGAAATTCTGTCATGTTTAAACGATGAAATTGTTCTTAATAAGTGTGTCAATACACCCACTATCAGGACATGTCTTTTTGACATAATTACTGATGTTTCTTGCATGATGATGATGATGATGATGATGGTGATGGTGATGATAATAGTGATAACAATAATGATGATGATGATAATTATCCTCCTTCTCCTCCTCCTCCTCCTCCTCCTCCTCCTCCTCATCATCACCATCATCATCATCATCATCATCATCATCATCATCATCATCATCATCATCATCATCATCATCATCATCATCATCATCATCATCTCATCAAGTCCATTATTATCATGTGATCATATACCTAGTACGACACGGGAACCAGTTGGCGAAAGTGTTATCACACTTTCTGATGCCGATCATTAGGTTAATGTAAATCAATAGACATAATTTAGAGCCCGAACCCGCGGTATTCCGCATACGATGAAAATGTCCGTACTCCTGAACCTTGGCGAGAGTTAAATAAGAACAAACAAATGAAAAAGGTCACTATTCCTATAGATACATATATAAAGCAGTTTCCGATTGAGAAAATCTAAATTCATCACGCTCATTACTATGATGGTACTATTTTGGTGTTTATCGCCACACATAAAATGTTTCACTGATATGGTGGAAGCCACACTTAAGTGGTGGAAGAAAGAATCCTGGTATTATTTTCCAACCTTTATATGAATGAGACCACGGGTCTTCCGAAAGTAAAACTTATTATGAAAGTCCTGGTTAAGAAAATAAGCATCGAACGAATGTAAACTGAGTTAGAGAGTATGATGGCGCTGTATTCATTAGTCCTATACATGAGACACGTCTAATGGTAGTATATGCTCAAATTTGATACCAGTATGAAGACTCACAGTGATATACTCTGATTATGACTTTACACACGTATATATCCATGTCTAGATGTATAATGCATCACAGTATACTCGCTTGACGTGAGCTGAAAATTGAAGCATTCCATTTGATTTAGCAGATACTTGTAACTGTGTACATCAATTATTCTTTATCATTAACGTTCACACTTGATATAAGCTCTTTGTCCCCGTAATCTGATCAGTTTCTAACATGAATCCCAAAGAATAACACTATGGTTTACTGGAGTTTTCATGTCTTTTTTTTATTCTAAGATTCAAATTTTAGTCGTGATTTTATACACTTTCATATACAGTAAAGCTTGTATATAAAGACCCCCTTAGGGACACGAGGGAGGTGGCCTTTATATAGAGGTTGATTTGTACACGAATGAATGGTACTATTGGGGCAGCATAAATCAGTCTTTATGACCAGGTGGTCTTTATACACAGGTAGTGTTTTACAGTACATTTCTGCATTATTCATAATTTTACATTTTGATTCCAGCATGATAGGTACATTCCATCAAAAGTAAATAAGATAAAAAATCTTAGATACCAAAGTATTAATCTTTACGATATCCAGGATTTAGATACAAACCTGGAAAAAATAGGACAAACACGGACCTCTGGAAATCAAGAGGTTGGATCAGGTGCCACAAGACTATTATGCCGACCTTAAAATTTGTGGAATGTTGACATCAGACGCGGTTTTCGATATCCTTGTGAATGCAGAATTGTAGTTTTGTCCTTAAAGGACCTCTTTCACAGGTTGCCGCGTGCAGGGTCAACTTTTTATCTTCGTGTTAATTTACGCGTTTTTAAACGAAATGACATCGTGTTTATATATCACAGATAACCGAAATACCAAGGTGTGTCTCTTATTACACGAATCTTATATAGAGTAGAACCTGGCCTAAAGATCACCTCGCTTAGGAGACCACCCCACTTTTGATACCGCAAATAGTCAGTCTTGAAATGTTCTTAATATTTGGTAAGAACAATCCTTCACTAAAGATACTACCTCGATATTACGACCACTTTTAATCGGTCTGTTTGTAGTATTAATAGCGGGGTTCAACTGTAGTGTATATAAAGAACTTACATACTTACAATAGACACAGACGGGGAATTGGCGACTAAGCTTTACGACAAACGCGACGATTTCTGCTTTCCCATCGTATTTTTTTCTACATTTAAGTAGTAACATCCCACAATCACCCGCATATGGAGTTTATATTTCACAAATGATCCGATATGCCAGGGCGTATTCATCATATGAACATTTAATATATAGATGTAAAAACATTATTGACACAGGGATACCGAAAACCGCATGTGATGTCAACGTTCCGCAAACTTTACCGTCGGTATAATAGTCTTGTTTGCGATTACTCTGTTTCACTGGGTGAAATACTGAGTTGCCTTTTCGTAGGCGGTTGTTTGGACGTCTGTACCAATTGTGACGAGAATTCGTTCCTCATGTATTTCATTTGGACTTGACTGTGGACTTACCGCGGGTGTGACCGGTCGACAGGGGATGCTTACTCCTCCATGGCACCTGATCACACCTCTTGGTTTCCAGAGGTCCGTGTTTGTCCATTTTTGAAAGAAATATTCTACATTTGTTTTAAAAGAAGATATTTCTCGTATGGAAAATATAATTGTTGATTTAAAATTTTGTATTTACCATCTATATTTTACCTTTTGCCTTTATTTTGAACACCTTTACTAAAGCCAGATCCGTTTCCTGATCCGACATTTAAAGTTTGACTCAAATATCCTTCTCCGGTCTTGAATGAATGTTATGATATATGTTCAGCAACTCATTCTATTGAAAATTCTAATGGCGACATCTTGACATGCTTGTTATATATTCCTCTCAAATATAGGTATACTTTTAAAAACTACAAACTTTGACACCTGTTCATTAGTTTCGTTTTACAATTTCATCTTCATGGCAACATATATTGAATATTATAAACATAATATCCCTTAATCGTAGTCTTTTGCATTCCAATAATTTCATTTTTTACAATATGTAAGTAGGATCATCGTGAGCATTTAGGCTTGAAAATTGAAGTATAACCGATTACAGCCAACTCAAGGTAATAAGCAAAATTGGCTGTTATAGACAAGTGGCCATTATACAGAGGTTTATTCATGATATAAAATTTAACAAAAGTTATCTTTGGATTACTTTCATAGGCAAGTGTTCTTTATACGTAGGTGGCATTTAATGTATTCCAATACACATCACTATATTTGCGTTTGGTTGCGGATCGGAAAAAAATATTTTTCTTTTCATGTAAATTCCTTTACTGTCGGCATATACAAGTAAGAATAAAATATAGATATCCATTCCATAGGATAATTACTATTGACTGTTCATTAAATATCAAGTATAACAAACATTGCACAAAACCAATATCTAAATTAGGATCCAAGAATTTTTATAAAAGTTTTATAAAATTTACTAGGTCACTTTGATAAAACGTTATGTAAACATTTTTTTTCTTTTAATGTTTATAGGAATAACATCACCAAATAAAAACAAGCGAATAATATTATCTGATTTTGTTATCATTCCGTTATCAATCTTTTGTCGTGGTGATATATATTTACATTGATAGTTTATTGTGTGTTATCTGTCGGAATAGTACCTGTTCAGCTCTGTAACCGTTAACTTGACATTTTATCGGATACACCGTTCCGGGGAAATCAGGTGTCTGTAACACAGATTTTACATAATGTCCTACAACACATTCAATACAAGGCCCATAAATGTCACAAAATTTAATTAACTACTTAAGAAAGAGAAATAATGCAAGTCACCAATTCATTGGCATTGTTATGTTATCATTAATACGAATATAATACCGACGCATGATGAAATTAATTTGATTTATTGTGTAGTTAAATAGCGTGTTGAACATTTTATCGTATTATATTGGTTTTTGAGATTACTTAGGTAATCACAAATAATTACTGTAATAATTGCCCAGGATGTCTTATTTGTACATATAAGGTGAAACACTACCAGAGCCCTATGATTACGGACCTTCAACGCTAGCTAGTGTACGTGACGGGGTATTGGTGGATCTCGATATTTTTAGTGGCAGGTCCATACGATAAATATATCTCTAAGACATTTATATTGTTTAAAATTGATTTAAGATGTCAGGATCCAGAATAATCTGATTAAGTAGACGGAAGTAAATATTGTCTAGACGCATTGAATCATTGACGAGAAAAGGCCCCGTGGCCCAGTGGTTAAACCTCGCGCTTTAGATAATCGTCAATATCTCATCTCTAATCAGTTCGGGTTCGAGCTCCACGAGAAGGCCATTATAAAAGATTCTTCCATTTTACCGATCCACAAATTCAAGAATCACGATTATGCCAGGAGAGAGAAAACGTAAAATTTACGACCAATGTTGAATTAAACCCCAATACTGTATTTTTGGAGAATTTCGTAATATTGTCAATTTTTTAAATTGATGTAAAACCCTTTGTTCCTAAAAGAAAAAAGATGTTATCCATTAAATGATGAATGCACTAAATGTATGAAATTTTCACATCAAATAAACGCCAATATTACCAGTTCTATGCGACAGACCTTTCCGCCCCTGTAGGCATTAATAGCACACTTTAAACTTTCAAATGTTAGAGTGTCACATTAAAAATATAAATGAAAATGGTTTAAAATTTTGATGGGAATTCTTTTTTCTTTTATCAGAAAACTTCATTTTTACAGTCTAACATGGTATAGATGAAAGACATTTATACGGTATAAAAAGTCTGCTAACTGCAGTTTCGATCATAAAATGTATTTCTTTATTAGCACTATCTTTATCAAGTAATTAAATGTATGTTTCTTCCCGTGGGATAATTAGGTTCTTTTTACCAGTATAAATATGTTGCTACGTCAAATACACGATTAATACTTAGTGGAATTTTGAATTGTTCTGTGGGGTATTTAAAATGCTTTCTAGTATTATGAAGATCATCCGTCACCATGGATATTTATGGTCTCTTTGCTATTACTTATTGTAAAAGTGAAAATAAATTCAATTATGAAATTTTATGCAGTTAGAATTTCTATTTTTGTAGCAACTGCAATCACCATAAAATTCTTTCTTCTATATCTGTGAAACGGAAGACGGATGTACTCTTCTGACACACGTTTGAAAATAAAAACCTAAAACCAAAAACAATTGGAATAAAACAATTTAAGCTGTTTAATGTTAGGAGTAATAGTCCATACATTGAATTTGACAGGACTATTTTATTCTGTACCAAACTTCATTAAAAAAAACAGGTACAAATGTGTTTGTTGCATTCTAAAAGAGTTTGAGATTGAAGATTAAGTCGTTTATGTACCTGCAAAAAATATATATGAAGATACCGATCTTACAACTTTCAAGATGCACAGTAACGTTCACCCTGTTCACCATTACATTCACTTTTTGAGTTGCGCTTAGAAACAGGAGTATATTTTGTCAAAAATCTGATGGAATTCAACCGAAGGTCTCTCTTTCTGCGAGGTGAATGTTGTAACAAGGTGTCTTGTAAAGCACGTCTCAATTACTATTAAATGCAGCTGTTATACCATGGAGAGAGAGAGAGAGAGAGAGAGAGAGAGAGAGAGAGAGAGAGAGAGAGAGAGAGAGAGAGAGAGAGAGAGAGAGAGAGAGAGAGAGAGAGAGAGAGAGAGAGAGAGAGAGAGAGACTCTTATACCGGACATGTTACATGTAAAGTAAAGTAAATTAAACAAGCCAGATAACAAGAAAACCCCGCAATTACAATTGACCTGGGTCAAAAGGAGAATGTTTTAACTATATACAACGAGTTTATTTATTCTTTGTTTATACCCGAGACATCCAGTCTGTCAGATTGTATTACACCTCAAATGATGTATTTCCGATGTTGTGTGAATGAATGCTTAAATCTTTCTGAAAATAATCAAACATAAGTTAGATCACCACAAATTCAATTATACCGTAATAATATTTATCAAGTATCCCATTGCAATAAAAGAACAATAAAATGAAATGTAAAGATAACAATCACAACAACCTTAATTGTGTGTAGTCTCACATTTATTACTGCGTGGATAAAAAATCTAAAACTAGCTCAAAAGGACTCCCACAATGCTTTACGAGCAATCGGCGATCGATTGCTTTCCGTGCGGAGTGTTATCTTTTCCAGACTCGTACTTGATATTTGGTCTGAAATGACAGAATGATGTACTCTTTTGCAACCTGTTTATTTGTTAAAATCTACAGTTATTGGAGAGATTTATTATACATATACCTGTACATAGTAAAATGGTCCTTTCATACGTTAGGCAGCACCATTACAAGCAAGGACAGAATAGTTTACCAGGTCACGTACGCAGCATAAAATTAGGCCACTGCTATACATCGTTTGTTAATTTATAATAGATGTATCACTCCCTTTCGCAAATCATATATTCAACTAACTGATGACTTTTTAACTGAGCTTAACCCCTTAATCAAACCTGACCTTTTCACTAAACTCGAGAGGTTCCCATGGACTACTGACGACGAGTGTGGCATGCTAACAGGGTGACAATGAATCCTTCCGGCCACCTGACCCCACCTAGTTTGGGATTCGTATTTGTTCGTCATCTTGAGACCGTTGTGACGAGAGTTCGTTCCTCACTTATTTCATTTGGATTTGACCGTGGACTCACGGCGGCTGTGACAGTAAACAGAGAGTGATACATGATGCTTTTCTGGTAAACAATATTTTTAGGCACAGTGCTTTTAGAAGACAATGTTTGCGCTTGATGCAAGGGATTTCATATCTGTCTGACATTTGTTATAAAACGAAGGAAGCACCAGTACTGAAGACAAGGAGTTTTCATGTCATCCAAGTATTGTTCACAAAATATACCGTACTTAAGCGACATGACAGTCCTGTCTTTTGGTACATCACGTTTTAACATCTTAGATTTTGATATGTTAAATACATGCTCTTTATTCAGCGTAGTATCCATCTGTTCTTGACAACAGACGACTAAACCTGACAACGGGCACAATACCTAAGCGATCATATTTCCCGCGGGACTATACACCGTATACACAGTTATAAGAGTTATTTGCCTTTCCTAGATGACGTTTACTTAAAAACAAACATGGCTGCGAGTTTAGCAGACGTACAGCCAAGTGCTGGAGCGACCAAACGTTCTTAACATCGTCATGCCAATCAGTATAAAATCATTGAAGATATTTTAATGTTTATTTTTTTCAGATTGAAAACAAAAGCGTGACACGTTATGTACTAAATCTGTAATGGCCCTTGCCCGAGGGGAACCGTTCTCCTATAGTGCTATCTGGAGAGGTATAGTCCCCGAGTCAAAGACTCCATGTAACCCTAGTATTGTCCGATTCACATAGAGTGACGGGAGCGGAGTAACCTTTTGATTATCACCCAGTTGATTCACTTTTCTTTTTAAGACAGGTTTCACTGGAACTGCGTTTTTTTATCATACGTATGATGACAAGTTAGAACGATTATTCTTGTCGGTGTGATTTTAATTTAAAAAAATTCAAACTCGTCCATGTTGAAAAAAAGGTTCAGGAGATCTACCCCCTCAGGTTATACGGATTTGACTGTACATTGAATTCATCACTGTATTTATTACACACATATGCGACACATTATCTCTGTACGACCACCGAGTACCATGGTATGGAGCTAAAAACAACCGTGTGGACATGAAACCATAACAAAACTCGAAGATATACCGAAATCGTTGCATCCTTGGCATTTCACAGAGGAATCTACGATTTCATTAACACAAAAATACAATTAAAACAAAAATACGTCTACTACTTTTGCGTAATTCCGTTGTCATGGTTATTTCCGTTTGATGTGATGGATGGATGAACTGGCTAACTACTCAAAACACCCACAATCAATCCTCAATATATCGCGCACTTTTATCTTGTGATAGTGATTTAAAATCTGTATTACGCAATATCCGATCAGGTTTACAGCCATCATTCGAGCAGATGTGAAGGTAAAGACCCGCCATCAAACTCTGTCAATATTCGATACTATGTGATACATACCTCTTGATTAAAATCTCGCTGAAGTGTCTCATGAGTCCCTAGCTTTCGAAAAGAAAGAAAGAATGTTAATCTCCGAAAATTAAACAAAAAAAAAAACGGAATTGTTTGTTGGTTGTGAGAAAAAGTTATATGGATTTTTATATTTGATCTTTACGATTGCATTAGCTTAAATAAGTTTGTTTATTGTTATTTAACGTCCCACTCAAGAATATTTCACTCATATGGAGACGTCACCAAATACCAGTGAAGGGCTTCAAATGTTTGGTCTATGCTCGGCACTTGCGGCCATTGAGAAGTGAGGGTTCTTTAACGTGCCGACACCTACTGTGACACCAACCTGCCGCCGGCTGGACTCAACTCACGACCTCACGATCAAGAGTCGAGCGCGCTACTGACTGACAGTACAACTTTTCTATAAAGACAGTCTAACTGACTGACTAAAATTGGTCTGATTAGTGAGGTGATATATTTAGCAAGATTTCGTACTTATCAGAGGAACTTTAGCTGTGTTTTTTCCCCCAAAATTTATTTTCTCACCTTTCTACTACTTAGATTGCTATACAAAAAAGAGATATACACAGACATTAAATTCTTAAATCCCTATATATTTTTATGAAAATTGCTTGAGATATCCCCAAAATTGACACTTTTTCATTTGGAATTGATTACCTCAACCTTACTATTTGTATGAATACCACATTGGACTTGACTTTATTTTCACAAAATGTATAGGAATATAAGATTTGTTAAGCTTAATTATAACTCTTATTTGTACATCATTTGTACATCAAGTTCAAGTAGTAATAGTAGAAATATTTTTGTTGTTTAACACAGCCAATACCCCTTTAAGACCCCCTAACAACTGATTGTCTCAATTTTGTATAGTAAGTGAGGTGGTCTCTTAAGTGATGTTCTGTACGTATTGAGAGAATGAATATGATTATGTCGTAAATGCGAGGTGATCTTCTTAACAAGGTGGTATTAAGGCGAGGTTCCACTGTAATATAAGTGTTTATACTTTATCTTGTATGTAAATAATAACTTTTTTTTCCACGATGTTCAAGCTTTTAAAATTTCCATGACCACACATGATTATGTTTTGCATATGGTAATTGAGCGTTCGCGGATGATAATCGAATGTACTTGGAATCTGAAACCGAACAACGAAGTTAACAAACTGTAGACAAATCCGAATTAAACGGGGAATGGGTTTGCAATATGGCAGAAAACTTAAAGTTAAAGATAAAAATAATTGAAATATCGATCAAGTTTAATGTTGCAAGCTGAGAAATAACGGCCTGATGGAAAGTCTAATAATAGTAGCACAATTGTGTATTTGGGAGAGATATAGAAAAAGAAAAATTATGAGAGAGATTGATGGAATAGCACTATCAAAATGAAATCGTTTGAAAATTCAGGGAACGCCGACTCCTTCCGTTTGGGATTCGCGACTTGGACGTTGATTGTCAAATATCCATCGGTAATTCTTCAATATACTCATATAGTGAACATATTTACAGCAAATATTTAGGACTTCTTTTATGTTTTTTGAAGAAAGTTTAATGAGAATATATATTATTCATTAATTAAGAAAATTAGCAACCGCTCTCTTACAAGCAAAGATAAAGAACAATAAGAAAACATATTTATAATAAAGAAAAAAAATTAAATTCTACAATATTGAAAATATAAAAAACGATCAATATCATTTAATTACCGACATTGATTTTCATTCATTTTGATATCAAGGGGTTTTTATGAGAATACTGTTTCGAATTATTTTTAGAGGTTTTCGATGATTTGATAGGAATTGTCCCAAAATTTATTCGAAACATCGAGAAATTCGATTCGTAAAAATTTGAGAAAAAAAATCATGAATTATGTATAAATAGGGATATATATATATATATATATATAACTCCACGGCATCTAATCCCGCCTTGGCTTTTACCGGAGGTCCGTGCCGTGCTTGTCCAATGTTCAGCACATTTATATATTGTCTTCTAGACTTTCTGTTGTTAATACTGCAATAACTAAAATTGTGATCTTTTATGCAATCAAATACTCTTATGTTTTACCTACCAATATCAATAAAACAGAAAATGACGTTAGAGTGAGATATAACACGTCCAATATATGATTTTTTAAGCTTCAGGAACTTTAAATCTTTACTTTAGATGTAAAGCAATAACAAATGATCCCATTACCAATATTTTGTAGGGAAATATATCATTAAAACACTTATTGGATTTATAAAAAAAGCGTTTCACAAGAATCATAATATTTGCTTACACCCAAACACTCCTGTTAACCTTAGTCAGTTTAACCCCTTAGGGCAATATTACAAAAATTACCATTTCATTTTGGATCTATTTCTTTAATTAAAATTTGAGCTCAACTAAAGGGAATCGAAGTGACAGAAACGATAATTGAAAGCAATTTTATCTGGCATTGCCTAAAACTATGACATTGTATTGTATTTATATTTGCAAACAGGCTATTTGTTTTTTATTATTACAAAAGAAATTATTTGAATGGTCATGCAGCATGCACCTGATCTCACCTCTGGATTTCCAGAGGTCCGTGTTTGTCCAATATTCTCTACAATTATATATGTATACTTGGCATCCAGAAAATATTTACTTTGGCATCTGAGATTTTTATATTGCAAAAAAATAATTGCCAATCTAGGTCTGTCATGTAATTTTCACAAACTATATAGGAATATAAATGTTTTTATGCCTATTTGTATCTCTTTTTCTGTTAGTGTACATCAATTTTAAAATTAAAAAAAAAAGAAATGAAATATTTTGGAAAAGGCTAATGCCCTTTTAAAGCAATAACACTGCTGCCATTTCATTCAATGAAACGCCGGGTAAAAGATGCAGAGGAGACATTCCTTTAAAATGTCTTTTCAGATGTCAATACGAATATACAGCATTGTGTAATTTCTCCCTTGTAAAATTAGATGATTTTTAGATCCATTTTTTTTCAATTCTATATATTACGTCTGTAACTTAAAGACTACGGACCGACTATCGTTTCCATTGATAAATCTGTGTCTGTTGCATGTGTACAAAGCTAAATGCTTTGATGCATTTTAACAACGGCTCAGGTTTCACATGCGTAGTTCTGCTTCAGTTTGTACTTTTACAAAACGCATTAAAGAACTAAAACCTTTGCTACAACAATTGGCTGAAATATCACCGGTAGCATGCTGATTGATTTATTTAGTTTGTGTTAACGATGGAAGTCAAGGAACCAGTTAAAATATGAATCTGTCATCATCACCACTGTTATCTGATTACTTTTATTATAATAATCATCGATCACATCCTCCTCCTCTTCCTTCTCATCATCATCGTCGTCGTCACCACCACCATCACCATCATCATCATCATCATCATCATAATCATCATCATCACTGTTATTTTGTTACTTGTTGTTCACACAAATGTCGGTCAAGTCGACAATTATACGTAACATGTTGTGGGAAAGGAATACATTTCTAAAGATTTCAACACCAAATTAAAATCGGTAATTGAAAGATTATATATATATATAGAATATAAACTGGATTCGTGATACCGTAAATCCATGAAACGACTATATAATATGTATTGAAAATAAGTTGAACGGCGACCCACATATCTAATGCCGGTTACTTAAAACAAAGCACCTGATCGAGAAAAGTGTTTATGGACATTCCTGTCAATAACCTGTGTAGTATGTGGGACATTCATTGTTATGACGGTGTGGAAATCTATCTAAGTAAATCACCGAGAACACATAAATCTGTGTCGAGATTGACTTTTGAGTGGACGCAATGTGTTGATTCACCTGTAGAACTGACGTTGTTTAATAATAGAAGAAAAAAAACACCAGAAAGGCAGTCAAGAAATGACGTAAGCAATGTTGTTATCATGATCATCTATAACTGACTTATGTTATCACTTAATAATTCATCTGGTATTTTGGAAAAAAAATATCTACTTTTTTACCAAAGTTATGGGCAAACCGCTTGTGGCAGTCCTGTAATTAAAGTTGTCATCAAATAAGTAGGATGTACAGGTCTATCAAGGTAAACTGACACATGTTTAAAACCACAACGATTCAAAGTTAAATGATAACAGGGATGACAGGCTTCTTGTCGTCACAAGAGTATTACAGATATAGTAATGCATGGAGTCCGTGCAAGGCAGTATGTTTTACCTGTACAACCTATTTTTGGAAAGTAGACTGTATTGTTTTGGTTTTGACTTAACCGGATGTGCCACTTCACCTTGGTACACCTATATTTCCCTAGTTAGGTCATAACTCCTATAAGATGGTATGTGACATTTAATTTGCCACATTTAATTGATTACCGTCATACAATACAGGATTGAAACAGAAAGTTGAAATAACAGAGAGCATTATATATACTTAAATTTCCAGTCATTCTCCAAATTCTCCAATTGGACCTTTTCCCAACTTGACTATGGGGTGGATTTTACAGTATGCAGTGAGTTCGACACGTAAGCAAACGGTGCCAAGATTACTTTCTGGTATAGACCCATATATACGACTTTAAAAAGTTAGTGACGTTTTCTTCTTGAACTTCTCGGCCAAAGAAGCATAAGCCGCGGGTTACATTAAACTTATCTCCGAAGTCCGACGGTGTGCGCGGAACGTTAGAAGCACTCTTACTAATTTGTCATTCGTCCATAGCAAAGTCAATATTTTTTACACTTCACCTTCAGCTGGTAACTTTTCGTTATAATGAAAAAATCGTTGAGTGACGTAAAACACTAAATGGATGTTTGTTTATTGTTGTTTAACGTCCCACTCAAGAATATTTCACTCATATGGGGACGTTACCAAATGCCGGTGAAGGGCTTCAAATTTTGGCCTATGCTCGGCACTTACGGCCATTGAGCAGTGAGGGTTCTTTAACGTGCCGACACCTACTGTGACACGGGACCTCCAGTTTTTACTGTCTCATCCGAAAGACAGGAAACCAACCTGTCGCCGGCGAGACTCGAACTCACGACCTCCCGATCCAGAGTCGAGCGCGCTACCGACTGAGCCAGGCCGGCTCACTAAATGGATAAACAAAAGAAACAAATTGATATATGTATTTTAGACGTTATCTTATATTGCAAAATATATACTGTATTGATGTTCGATTGACCTTTCGCAAAAGGCTCCATACAACAGATTTTGGCAAAATTGAATAAACTGCGTGATTATGGCGTCACAATCGAATGACGTCAAAATACACATTGACTGATGCTGATTTTACTCGATCATTTTGATAAACTTGGCTAACTATCTTACTTAAGTGTGTACAAGATAATTAAAATTTTAGAACTGTAATACTACAACTATGATGGCATTAAACCTATTTCTTGAAATACAAATGGCCGTTCCATGCGTTATATTATGTTTTATGAATAGTATGGAATTTATTTAATGTATAAATCTTTCCAGTCTTCAGTCTTTTAATGGAATTAAAAATCTGTTTTAAGAGCGTCTAGGAATTCTCCAAAGTAATGTTAGTTTTTTCACTTCCTGATATTGATGTTATTCTACCGACAAAAAAAAAAAGAAAAGATATATTCTTGTCTCTTATGAACTTACTTCGCAGGCTACAATATAACGACATATTAAATGCAATTAAAAGTTAAAGTAAAAGTAAAATTTATAATAGCTTTTCAGATCGAAAATATATAATAATATAAATTGTTCGACTTGGGAAGACAATCTCTTCATTGCATCATTCGGATAGTCCTATCACTTCGCGTACATTCGTCTTTTATCGATTCTTGTGTGGAACATTAAGACTAAGACGGCGATCACTGTATAAATTGTGCATACGTAAGGATTGTAATGTTCCGAATATTTTCGAGAAGTAGTGTTGCTTCTAAAATAACAAAGCAAAAAATAATATTCTAAATATCAATTCAATTATGTTTTCACTGTTCATTACATATTGAAATGTATTATGTGATGAATTACATAAAACACAATACATTCATGCTCATTAAAGATGGGCGTGTCACCGAAATGATGTACATTTCATGTAATATTATTCTACTCGTTAGTAAGTTCAAAGAGTAGTTTATAAAGAATTCATTACGAAATTGTAAATACTTGTTAGTATTATCTGAAATTATCTTATACTTGGAAACGCCAGTAATATAACTTGTATGGGTTCATGCATTCAAATTAGATGCACATTTAGCTTAGGTTGGTTTCTTTAATCATAAAAACGCCTAGTGAGATGATTTCAAAGACGAAAAATAATGTTTAGAATTTCAGATACATAAAGCTCTTTCACAAATTACATTTATTATCCTTTTCTTGGCATAAAACGACCATTTCCAGGAATAATATTCAAATTATTGAAAACTGAACTGGCTGTCTCTACTTATATTTACTTTCATCAAAGACCTCTTAATTCATTTGTATATGCATTGAACATGATGTAATATATGGATACCGTTCAATGGTTTCCAATACACTCTTCCAATCTCTTAATTAATTAAATTTTGGGTTTCTGTAAAGAAGATATGATGACCATTATACCGATAACTCTAATAAGTAACAAGTTACAAAAATGTCCACTATATCTAGCAAAGTAACGATTTATCTTAGCTGATCAAACCCTGGAAAACAATGGACTCTTCTGTAAATCAATGACATGGCATAAACCATTCCGAATGTGTCTTTAGGGGTAAATGAGTATATATGTATGCCAATTGAATCATCAATACAAAAACTAGTGATGGAAATCATAAACGACAGGAACATTATTTTTACTTTCCGTATATCATTGCATATGAATCTAATCTAAAACTTATAATATAATGAGTAAAAAAATAATTATTTAGTGCATAGGCATTTGCAGTGAGTCATGGATAGAACAGCTACTCATGCTATATTTTTCTAAATATTTAGCTAATATGTGATATATTTTTAACATTTGTGACATTCGTATCATTATGGGAAGGTCGAAATTCTCGGGTTAGGCGCAATGTCGAGGTTCTTTTTTCTTACAAATCTGAAAATACAAACGAAACTTCACTTAACTAGGTAATTTTAAATTTACAGATTGCTTAATTTTCTTCACTACCGTACAGTAGAATTACTGTCTTATTGAAAAAACGACCCCCTTGAGCATTTGATCAGGGTATTGTTTTGCAAAACTATCAATTTGGTATCGATTACAATTATGATACTTGCCACTCAGTAAGTGAGAAAAGATAAAAACTATAGTTACTTGCGAATCATATGGAATTCAGAAATTTTGTGCAAGCACAAATACTATATTAAATTCGACCGCATCATTAAAATGTTTGAAGAAGAACAATCTTTCGAAGGAATAAGATTGCTCGATGTAGAAGATAGTCAAAGCAAAAGTTTATGTACCTCATATACCACTTACAAGCTGTGCGTTACTAGAGCAGTCCCAAGTACATGGCAAATACTTGATCAGCTCCATTATTTTGCCGGTAACACCACGATGGCTATACAATGCTCACCTTCTGTATGGTTTACTGATGTGGTTTAAAGTCATACTAGGTTGATAACAAGACAGTATCTATCAGTCATTTAAGTTGCAATTGCATGTTTTGTAAACGGTTAAGAAAAATGTCAATAGCGTTGCAAAGTGCAAAGCAAAGGTCTTAATCTGCAATACTTTTCTCTATATCTAATTAAATTTAATTTGTTGTGAAAATACGGAGGTGGTTGGAAAACAATATGAAATAGCTGAATATGGTGATTGACGTTTACAGGGCCATCAGGAAATTTTTGGTGCCAATACATTCATCGGTTGTAACAGGAAAAATATATGAAAACACAGTATTTGTAGGAAGTGCGAAAACCTTACTTCGTTTGTTCCATAATTGTATATAAAGTACATGACACTTAGATTGAGAAAAAGAAATTAAAAAAATTAAAAACTTGTCAATAATTTTTTTTCAACTTTTTGAACAAACACAATGCGTCTGCAACGTCATATATATAACAATGGCATATCTAATTAACAATAATCCATGGAAAGCTTCTGTAAATGTCAAAATGTGAAATTTACTAGATAATTACCTAAAATAGATGTAGGGAAAAGGTTTATATGTTTATTCAATAACATGTTAAGTTTAACAGGCAATAAAATGTATACATGTACATTTAGTATCGATAAAAATCAATTTCTATGTTTACAATCACATTACGCTGTCAATTTCGTGTCTCTTAATTCACCAAACAATATGATATGTCGATTTTATCTACTGTGTATATATCGCTGATCATGTAAATAGCATGGATGGAGACTAGCTCTCATATACCACTCTTTTTCCAATAGACTATCGATTACGCTGTATACTAACATATGAGAACAGCTTTTAACAAATTGAAAAAATTAAGACTTCCCATCAAAACTGAGAAAAATAAATAGAAATAGGATGTGCAGACAATGTGACATTTATATATGATTTCAAATTTCACACTGGTAACATGATACTGGAAAACACTTAAAACTGCAGACATATTGACTTCATCGACTTAACAAATCGTAGTCTGCGATCTATATTTGCGCATGTTGTATACATATATTATATATATATATATATATATATATATATATATATATATATATATATATATATATATATATATATATATATATATATATATATATATATATATATGCAAAAATCTCTGATACCAAAGTCCAAAGTATAAGTCTTTAGGATGTCCAGGATATAGGTACTAATCCGGAAAAACCGGGCAAACACCAGGTGCCATGGAGGAGTATATACTCGGATATCAGAGTCGTAATCCAATAAAAGAAAATAGTGAATGTAATTCTCAAAAACGTGGCTTTAGAAGCATGCTCGTGAAATGATATCTGACATACAATTATTCAAATGTTTTAGCTTAGAATATTGAATTCTAAATTCAAATTGGCATTTAAAAATAAACGTGATAATATAATTTTAAAACGTACAGCAACAACTTATTCCCCTTGCATACTTTGTAAATTAGTAATGGTTACAGTTTCCGCTTATCACCAGGATAACTGTTCAGAGATATTCGTTTAAAATCCATAACATTTCAAAAGCAATTAACGGTTAAAGGAAATACATGTTAAATGTAACATTTCACTGAATTTCATAAACCTTTCTATGTTCTTTATATTTCTATCATTAAGTATTTCCATTAAATAAAACTAGACATTGAATTAATTTTTTAAAATTGCATCTTCAATTAAGGTGCATGGATCGAAAAAGAACTTTCCCGTTAAAGCAGCTTTGTGAATTATCTATATATTTGATAAACGTCCCATGGCCAAGTTGTAAGAGCGTGGCACTTTAAACCAAGTCTCTGAGCTCTTGTCAGCTAGAGTACCACTGGAAGATAAGCTGATTTGCGAGAGAGTCTGCCACCTGTAAAACTTGCCGCCAATGTATAACTGAAAAAACTATTGAGTGTGACGAGATACGCCATTCAAACACACAATTAATGTATACTATATAAAACGCATGCGCAGAAATATCGAATAAATACTATATGTTATTCATCATCATTGCATTAAATCGGGTTATAGGTCTACCGAGATAACATGAAGCTTACTTACAAATACAACGAGTTCAAATAAATCAAAACAACAGGGGTAACAGGCTACATGTCGGTATAAGAATATGAGTTATGATAATCAGAGAAATGCAAAATGTTTTTGCTGTACACCCCTTTTATTTTTTTTTGGCTTAACCTGGACTATGCCACTTTATCTTGGTAGACTTGTGGTCAAGTTCAACTTATTATAGAGTGGCCGCCGTGGCCGAGTGGTCAGAGTATCGCGCTTCAAACCATGAAGTCCGTCTCACTTCTGGTCAGCGCAGGTATATATATATATTTATTGTGAGTAATTTGCCAGTTTCTTTGCGGAAGGCCGATGGTCCCTTTCCGAGTAGAGTGTGACAAGGTTCTCTCATCCACCATTAGAACAGGCCACTACAACATAACTGAATGTCAAACACCACTCAAGAAAACATCTTATTACAGAATTAACAGAAACACAAATTTACGCAAAAAAAAAAATAGATTTTGACTCTACACGACAACGTGTGTAGGAACACCTTGCTTATCAGACATGATTTCCTTTGGATACGAGCAGGCATCTTGAAACGTCCGCTTTCATGTAAATAAGCAACGCAGAATCGAAATACTCGAAATATTATTTGCATACGATTTGCATATCTTTCAGTTTTATATGCGAATATGAAAACAATAAAGACATGTATTTAAGAAATTGAGTGATTTCATCGTATTTTGAGAGTCTGTCTCTTCATTTTCTTTTGATATTCGAGGCACAGTGTTTGAGATTGTTTATGGCTGGAATTATATCATTTGATTAGAAAATTGTGCCGTATCAGCGATTGACTTTCTTGAAGAAATGCTTCATTTTTAGCATTTTAAGTGTCGCTTTCCAAGCCAAATGAATAAATTCATGAACGCAAAGCCCTGATTGTGGGATTTGAAATTTGATTGTGTACATGTAATTAATTTTTATTTGTGATCGGTTTTCATTTTTCATTTTTGTAAAGACCAATTGTTGAAGGGACACTAGCCGTGTTTTATTTTTCCTTTTTATTTCTATGATTGATACACAATAACAATAAAGAGATATACACAGGCATAAAATATCTGTAAATATGTCTATAAATATATATATATATATATATTAAGAAAATTGCTTAAGAAACCCAGATTTGGCACTTTTCACTTGCAATTGATTAACACAGCATTACTTTTATGAATGAATACCACAATGGGCATAGCCTTATTTCAACAAAATATATAGGAATATAAGATTTTAATGCCTGTGTATAGCTCTTTTTTATTATTGAACATTAAGTACAAGTCATAAAAGTAGAAAAAAAATTAATTATACAGCTAGTACCCCTTTAGTATAAGACTTTCACAAAGAAACGTCAGTGCTTGAAATGACAAAAGAAAAAATTCATACAAAATGCAAAATTTGTTAGTGAAATAACGATTCAGTTTAATGCCCCATTACAATATTCTAAGTCTTAACATGATGACTCATTGTCTCATTTACGGATTTCAGAGGTGCTTGAAATGTGTTTTTAT
The DNA here is from genome assembly GCA_030159075.1 of Atrina japonica. Classification (NCBI taxonomy): domain Eukaryota; kingdom Metazoa; phylum Mollusca; class Bivalvia; order Pterioida; family Pinnidae; genus Atrina; species Atrina japonica. The sequence continues at coordinate 70,775 of BROG01000790.1, forward strand.
TTTACGGTAGGCATGGCACGTAGAAGAGATGTAGTTTATATTGCAGATCAGTATTAGTGTTGCTATATGATGACGTCATCATTTCGGGTCATACGGTACCTGAAATAAGTTAAGATTCTAAGAATGCGAATAAGGAGAGAATAAACAAATTCCAGAGGGAAAAATATCACTTCAATTTTCAGTTACAAGTTCTTAAGTCACACAGGTATGATATTACGTAGATTATTTGGCTTTTGTCAATGTAACAGATTAATAGGTTACTAAAATGTTAATTCGTACTGCCTAGTAGTAATATTTATGGTCCCATGCTTTCACGTCTACATTACTTTTGAGCTGACTGCAACAGCGGCGGTTCGAATCCTCTCATCAGGCCAGCTTTAAAAGTTCTTAGTCAAGATAATGACATTCAGTGGTTAGATCGTACATCCCACAAGCCTGAGATCACATTTCCGCTTCCGGGACAATTTCATACATGAGAGCAAATGGTTTATTTTCGTCAACTGTTAGGCATAGAAAGTTAAAACACACTTGTATAATACTTGAGGTTCATGGGATATTTTGCACGACGCGTCAGGAAGTTATTAAATTGATAGAGAAATTCTTGCTTTATTATCATACTTGCTAATGTAATAAACTTCATGTACATGTGTTGCTTTTTCCATCTAATTACAAAGAATAAACAAAAGGAATCTGAGATAAAATGATTTTTGATACGAATATTGGCATAAAAACGTTGCATTTCTATATAATATATTGCTTTTTATGAGAGTTTTTACATATGACACATTTTCTCCATGTGATGTCACAGAATTCCGAATAACAGCCGAGGTACTTCAATTTGCATTCATTGCTTGCCGTGTGCATCTATTTCCAGTAGGTCACTTAGTCAAATTAGCTATACAAGGGATAGTAAATAATGTTAGATGTCGTAAAATGTTGTCACGTGACAGAAACAATTCATCAATTCTGGAACATGTATTACATGTCTATTTACGACTACCAGAAATCCGATAAGAGCTTTGCGTCTGGTAGAGTTTTCTCATTGGGATAAACTGTTTTCATTACCGTTCATATATACAAAGACAAATCCCACATTCATTGTAATGATCACTTCCAAGAAGACCCTTACGAAGGAATGTGGGTGAAATGTCTCGAATAGGTTTAGTGCATTTAGATTTTTAATGAACAGCAATTTCTTCTCTCCAGTATATTTTTATTTTAGGAGAGCTAGTCTTTCCGAATATATTCAAAACCACAAGTGCATTAGAATACGGCAAATTGGATATTTAAACGGATTAAAACGGTTTCAACACGAAGACCAAAACGAGATGGGTCCAGGTATCCGGAAGGAGTTATGTCCCTTTTTAGCATGTCACACCCGTCGATAAACAGGTCAAGTTCGGTGAAAAGATAGATTTTGATATTACATCAATAATAAGAAGGAAAAAATTCAAAGTTTTAGATTTTTCATTTTTAATGTATATCACCTTATAAGAAATTTTGTGTCATAATTATGCGTGTAAAAGAGATGATAGAGGCATTTCACGATCCCCCCCCCCCTCCATCGACCTGAGCCGTAATCATTGACTATGATTCAGGTTAATTGTTGTCCAAATGATAGCTGGACTACTTAGAGTTTTGCTGTTATTTCGTTATGCAAAAACAGATGTTGACAACGTCTTTGGCAAAACGTGTGCATTATGGTCTAGATATCTTTTATCATTTTGATAAACAAGTGCTCGATCACATTTCCGTTTTAAGATGTCCGTGTCACTCTTTATTTACATACCAGCATCGTTGAGATCATCAGGAAAATATTGTAACACTAAATGAAGGAATGAATGATGATTACTTAAGGAATAAAAAAATCGCAAGTGATCTGATGTGAAACAATTTACAACGTGTATTCATACACAGCATACATAAACAAGAATACGGTCTAAACAAGCATATGACCTACATAGGCATACGACCTCAACAATCATAAGGCTTGAACATGCATACGTCCTTAACAAGCATTAAACCTTCAAAAGTATGCGACCTAAACAAGCGTACGCCCTAAACAAGCATATGACCTAAACAGGCGTACGGGGTCAACAATGATACAGTTTGGACACGTATACGATCTTAACAAAGATACGACCTAAACAAACCTATGACTTTAACAAGCATACGACCTTAACAAACATACAGCCTAAACAAGCGTAAGAATATGACCTTAACACGCACACGACCTTCACAAACATAATGCCTAAACAAGCATACGACCTTAACAAGCATATGACCTTAACAGGTATACGACTTTAACAATCATACAGCCTAAACAAGCATATAACGTTAAGACGCATACGAACTTAACAAACATACAGCCTAAATAAGCATATGACCTTAACGTGCATACGACCGTAACACGCATTCGACCTTAACACGCATAAAGGAATTCCGTACCATATTCCACAATGTAATAATACTTCAGCTTTAGCTCAATTCTAAATGAGCTGCAGTTTTGTAACAGGAACAGCGTAGTGTATAATGGATGTTTTGTTTGTTAGTTTATGATTATTATCGCAAATATTATAGATACAAAGTGAAGACTTGATATTGGATTTCAGATGCTATCATCAAGCGCAATCGCACAGAAAATAACTCACTTTTGCAATCATATCAAATAAAAAGTATATTTTATCATTATCTTCACTGTCGTAAATGTTCATTCTTTCATGCACACTGTAGTATCAAGTATCTGTTTCTGAATTTCTGTTTCCGGTTGCAATATTTTCATCTCGATCTCGATAATAGATGATAAACTTCTATTTTCGGTAATGGTCTGTGAATTGTAATTTCCGGTAATATATATTTTTTTTATTGATAACCGTGTATTTACGCTTCATCAATTCGTCTATATCATATAACCTATTCCTTATTGCTGTAAATCGGAATATATATTTTGACAAAGGTGTTTTATAACGCACATAATGATAGGTCTCTGTCGGATCAACACAACTGCAAAATGTTTGTCAAAGGATCTTTGATAAATTCTATAAATTGAAGGCAGTAAAAGTATCATAAACGTAAATATTTCCGCATGTAGTTAATTACGCGATTTGGGCTTATTCAAACTTTACGCATGGGGGATTATTTTCGTCATGTCTCAACTTACAATGAGCAGTCCTGTGTTTCACGATAATTCTTATCCTAACTGTGGGACTGGTGCGCGGGAGTAATTTACATGGAAAACGCTTCATCGCGTATTTAGTGTATAAATTACCCTCATTAATGATATGAAGACTTTATTTCATTCGAATTTATATTATTTCATTTTAAGTTGAACCTACAATGATGAGATGGATTGACCTTCGTTCTTTATAGAAAAACCATTGTTACAGCCACTACAAAATAAACGATGACGCCTACTCTTACATCTTACATATACAGATATTCCCAGTTTATGTATCTAGATTATCATATAAAATCTAAACATATTCTTTTTTATTTCGTTTAGTAAATATCGTTAATACAAATTTAACGTCTTATCCCTTTGACTACAATTCTGATTGTTCTCTCTATGCTGTAAGAAGAGTTCTGATTGATCACAATACAAACTTACATGCAAGTGTTTGCTAATGACTTACCTGCAAGCAAAACCTACGCGATGAAATCGGTTTTGCATGTAAAAACGTCTTTCACGTTAAATGTCAATACTTGCATGCAAACCGGTATGTTTTATCGCGTCAAAAGTAACTTTTAACGCGTGAAAAATGACTTTTAACGTGGAAGTGATCATCGCGTTAATTCATTCCCGTTTATGACCCAAACGGCCTTTTACACACACACACACACACACAGACACACACAGATATATATATATATATATATATATATATATATATATATATATATATATATATATATATATATATATATATATATATATATATATTTATATATATATATAGATGTTTGTAGGTTTTTGTTTTTGTACATGCATCACACCTTACTCAAATTAGGCGGCATAATTATGATCGTTTGCGTGGTAGTGACTGTAACAATGATTTTTCTATAAAGACTGTAGGTCAATCCATTTCATTATTGTAAGTCCAGGACATAGATACAAATCCGGTAAAAATGGACAAACACGGACCTCTAGAAACCAAGAGGTGGGATCAGGTGCCATGGAGGAGTAAGCTTCCCCTGTCGACCGGTCACACCCGCCGTGAGTCCACAGTCAAGTCAAATGAAATACGTGAAGAGTCTATCCTAAAATGACGATGAGGGATTTTGTCATTAAAACAACGTGTATCTGATAATCTATCTTGGTCACATATGTAAATGAATTTATAAAAAACTTCACCTGCACATGTATAAATGAAATCCAACAAGAATAAAAATAAATTCAAATCTTCCGTGAAAAAACCCCAGAAAAGTATCTATTTTCAATACTTTCTAGTTAATTCACATTTAAGTTATTTCATAAGACAAGAATATTACTGTAAGTATTATAATGTAGTCTCCGGCCGATGAAGTAATCGTTCTAAATCAATGATGGTTTACACATTTTACCACCTATAAACATTTTTAATTGTTTGTTTAATGCGCGATCAATTCACATGATTATTCCTTTTTGTTTCACGTTTTTGTTTGTTTTAACCAAATGCTCCCCATCACTAAATTTGCAAACATAAAAAAACAATAAACAGGATTTTATGCGTTAGATAAATACTTTTTGTACAAATTGTACCAGTGTTACCACTCTGAACATTTAAATGTTTTTTTTTTGTTTTAAAATTTAGTTGCACTTTCGAGAACCATAATAAATCAAGCTTTGATCTCTACTAGAAACTTAATCGTTAAGTATGAATCAAATTATTTCAATTAATTATTTAGATCGGGATCGACATTCCCTCTATTGTCTTAATATATTTCGTGTTACATTAATAAAGAGAATTGGAAATTGTCACTTGCGGCCTTCGAAGTTCAATTTATGTTATCACGTAAAATTTAGACGATAAATCATGAGAAGTATTGGAATGAATTTGTTTGCATTCGAAATTATCCGTTTAAAAGGATCTTTTAATCAGGTCAATATTTGATACAAGATTTCTTCGATCAAATTCAATTTATCGCACGCTTTCATTTGAAATAGATTTGTTCGAAACAAAATACAGAGCACGATGAAACTTTTCAGATAAAAGCAACTTAAAACACGTCAAGATTCGCACGTGTGTCATTCATAAACAATCCCCTTTTTGTATGTTATTTCAGAATCGAATCCAAATGAATGGTGTACTGTGTATTTTTTTCTACCAATATTCAATATGTCCAAGTTCATTTTAGTACTTCGTTCAACAAAATGTATTATCTCAGCAGGGATTAGTTCAAAGAAAAACAGGACAAAAATGTGCATATTTTCATTCCGATACTTTAACAGACTTATTTAAAAAGTATTATAATAATTAGTTTTCAGTTTTTTTTAAATTTAATATGCAAAAAAGTAATAGATTAATTTCAAATAGAGCAATAATGGAAACAAATCATATAGATGATGGATTTCAAGGTTTCTTTTAATATGTATAACCACTAGGTCGTTGCCACTGCTGGTGGATCCTTTGAGTCCCTGAGGGTATACATAAAGCTAGTACCTGGTATTTCGGTACTAGTTGATAATCTTATACTAAAGTAGTATTTGACACCGATAACACCATTTAAATTCCAATTTTTTCTAAAGCTAAGATAGTCAGTGTTTTTACAGTGGTTACTCTAAAGCGGATTTCAGCTGTACTTTAAGTTTTTTATCTGGCCTTGTATGGTACCACTTTCTCTTTAGAAAATACACACACATTTTAAATTGGAGTTCAATTGATGACGTCTATTTGACATAAACGATCGTCTTGAGCATTGTAACTTTGGTATTATGTTTATAATATTTAAAAAGTCCATTTTAATTCAATGCTGCGTTCAAACATCTATTACTCTCTCTTGAATTTCATTTTCTCAGAAAAAAAAATCTGACATTTAAACGTACTGTCGGGGAGTCTATGCTAGATTTTGTAGCAGACGATCAGTGCCATTAAGTACACGTGCACATCCTGCTCGCAAATTTCATAAAGTTGGCACTAAGAATTACTCTTAGACAATAAAATGCAATGTTAAACGGAATGTTTGAATGAATAATTAAAATTCCTTGTTCACCCTCGTAACTGTCAGAGTTGATTGACTGTCGAAATATTGAACGTGATAATGTTAATCTAGTCAATGTTTTATTTTTTTATGTTCCGTGCAATGGATTACTTTGGAATAAACTTCCTTCTTGTTTCTGCAGGTAAACCTAATCGAAATCTGGTACAATTGTTATTCTGAGTTTATACAGTAGAGTTACGTCACAATAGGTTAAAGGGCTGGTAAATCAATGAAAGTGTATTCAGTTTCATCAATTTACAGGTATTGAATAAAGTATTTGTGGTGTTCACGAACGAGTTAAGGAATATGATACATGGAGATGCGCCCGGAATCAAAGCCAAAATACTTGTTAATGGGTTTTTCAAAATTCTTTATGAACGAGTCACAAAATATAAGCAGTGTATTGGTAATTCTTGTAAATGAATAAAGTAAAAACTAATAAAATCTTCATTTGTTACGTTTGGAAAAATCAGTGGTTCAAAAAGTAAGTGCAGTGTTGCAGAGGTAGGACTATAGTGATACTTTATCAAGAATATTATTTCATTTTTTTTCTACATTTACTACTGGTACTTGATGCACGGTAACAAATAAAAATGGGTTTAAAACATATTCCAATATATTCTGTGAAAGTATAACCTCAGGCCCAATGTGGTATATATATACACATAGTAAGGTTGAGTTAATCAATCGCAAATAAAAAATTGCCAAATCTGGGTTTCTCAAGCAATGTCCACAAATTATATAAAGATTTACGAATGAGTTCAGTTATGCCTGTGTATATCATTTTGGTATATTGTATATCAATCTAGGTAATAAAAAAAGACAAACAAATTTTGTAAAAAAAAACCCAGAGCTAATGCTCTTTTAAGAACGGAATAACATTTCAAAAATTACTTACGCTAAAAATCACTGGGCCAAAGAGTAAGTGAAGTTTTGCAGAGACAAAAGTATATATTGGTACTTCAAGAACGAAATAACATTTCAAAAATAACTTACTCTAAATGATACAGTTGAAAAAGTCACTTTTGTAATTGTCTTATATTATACTTTTTCAGGAACATATTCGTCTTCACTGGATTCAGAGAAAAACGATGACAGACAGGAAATAAAACTCTTTGATATGATAAGAGGCATGTATAAACCAAATGACGACGATATCAATATGCTGGATGATAAATCTGACTTATATAACAAGAGAGGTCAAGGATGGGCAATAATGTACGGAAAACGTGGTCATCAGAGATGGTCTATTGCTTACGGGAAGCGGAACACGGATGGTGACGTCGGAATGTATGATAAAGAGCCTCTCTTTCGCCAAACAAAACGATCGTACCCAATGATGTCATTCCAAAAGTATTTCAAAGAAAATCCGAGTCAAATAAAACGACAACAGGGTTGGCACATAGCTTACGGGAAAAGAACATTTCCTTCAGAAAGATTTTAAGATAAATCTTTTAAAAAAAGAAGAAAAAGAACAATGAAAAAGCCCACCGAATGCAGCTGTCTTAATCAGTTAGCATATAATAAATATATGATTGAAACATTCGATTGATCACACTGAATCTACGGAAATATATTGGATAACACTGAAGGATACCTATTCACAATTGATAAAATCCTTTTTGCCGAACAAAATTTAGATCATTTTTAATTTTGAATGCATTATAACAATAGACACCAATTAATCAAACACAGATCTTTTACATCCTTTAAATTTTGTTTTAACGTTACTTCAAGATATATGCAGAAATTCGAAATATGTGTCTTTTGAAATAGACCGTTTATTTGTGTAAAAGATTATCAAAACTGTTTATGTAAGAGAAATGTTCGAAATATAATTGTAAAGCAAACATGAAAATTAAATATATGTAATATATTGAAGATAAACAACTTTCAAACTACATCTTTCTTTCTATTTTACAATTCTTGAATCGGCCATTATATATTGAAGCAAATTGCTTTGATATTTGTTTATGATTATGAGTTATTTCTTGTAAGTGCTTTAATTTGAAATGTGAACTTCAAACGCCAAAAATATATGCTAAATACACTGTCTATCACTCTTTTTGAACACACCCTAGAGAAAGGTATTTGGTTAAGTATTTTAAAACTTGTATATGTAAAAAGCAATTGATGGATTCTACAACATCTGAAATAAAGAAATCAATGTTGAATTTCGTATTTGTTTCCTAATTTTATTTCAAGATAAAAAAGGCAAATGATAGGCATTGCATGTATCCAAATGATAGGCTAATGCGTTCGAACACTGAAATGGATTACCAATCGATAACAACTAAGTATAATACCGATATCTATAGGAGGATGCTTTTTCAAAATTTTATAAACATACTACCAAAGTTATAATGCTCAAGACGACATCGTTTCTGTCAACTAGACTTCATCAGTTGAGCTCCAGTTCATTTCGCCATTAAGTGGGATACGTTTCCTCAGTTACTTTTGAGCAACTTACATTTCCGATCAATTTATTTGAATTATTACTAACTATATATTATTTTCATTCGTTAATTGTTTTTCCTTAGTATATTTATCAGTAATACAGTGCAGTTGACAGAGAAATAGTTATAAATTGACCATAGGAAAGCTCATTTACCCTGCAAATGTACTGTTAATGTGGTAATATGACTATTATCCTTAACCACACCCCGTGTCACACAATTCACAAGTGGAAAGTAATTAAGTACCGAAATATACCCGAAAACTATGTTGTAGGTTGTAGAAAATGAAAATGTTAAAATGATAAAAATGATTTTAAATAAAATAACATTTTATCAGACAGCAGTCTGAGTAATGGGCATGTCATTGCAGTTCATTTCGCCATTAAGTGGGATACGTTTCCCCAGTTACTTTTGTGCTACTTGATAAATCTAGTACAAAGAACTTTGTCATTTTACGACCGGTAACTAAAGTCACATTAGTGCGCTGTAATTATGACTCTCATTAGGTGCTATTTTCACCCAAATTTCATTATTTCATAGAGTCTGACAAATGAATGTCGTAAAGGTATTAGCTATATATAATTTTTTATGAAAAACGCCGAGGACTGCGTCTCAAATGTCGATTTAGTAAAACTTATGGTTTATTCATAAAAACAAATGAATAATGACCTAGCACAAATACAATTTCAAAATTAAAACTTAATATGAATTAAACTATTGATTCATTTATCAACAAATTGGTACATTTTTAAATGTAACTTATTCTAATATTAAACCTCTTTCTTCAGTTCAAAATGAACACAGAGGCAATGATTTTATCTCATTTTCATTGTTTATGTACATTTACAGATGTTGCAAATATAGTTATTAATGTTATAAACATAATACCAAAGTTATAATGCTCAAGACGATCGTTTCTGTAAATTAGACTTCATCAGTTGAGCTCCAATTGTGAAATAGTGGTATAATACAAGGCCAAATAATATATGTAAATACATAGCCAAATCGGTTTAAGAGTAACTACTGTTAAAAGACGACTTTCTTAACTTTTGAAGAATTTTTGACTCACAATCGCAGTAACCATCAGGTTAGGACCTAACGTCCTAAAATTTACTCAGAATCCAAGCTTAACGTTTGTTTTATCATTTGGCTATATAGTTGGTTGTCTTGACCCAGTTGTTCAGATATTGGCTAAATTTAATGCTCGGTTAAAAATCATAACCATTTAAAATTTAAAATCTAATCTAGGGTTAATTTCTGTGGCTCAGTAATTGGTTTTATTAAAATTTAATCATGGTTTGAACATGAGTTATATGTTTTAACCAATAAAGGGTTTTATTTCAAAATGGCCGAAAAGTTGGCACTTTTATCAAAATTTAACTCACACCACTCCCTTATGTTACCCTGAGTCACTATATTTAAACAAGGGGTATATCTAATCGGTAGTAAAATTTAACCAATAGAAAAACACCTGGGTCCTGGATGTGACTAAATAGGAAACATGTTATTCTTTTTCATTCGCATCAAAACATCAGATCTATCATTTTGCCGTAAAAAAGAAAGATACCTTCAATATGGTACGAAAACATTTTTATATAATCATATAAGTGTTATATATATATATATATATATATATATATATATATATATATATATATATATATATATATATATATATATATATATATGTATATATATATATATATATATATATCTGGAATTTTTTTAAATTGAGCACCAATTTTGATCACTAGTTACAATTCTATCAAATAAATATACAACTTTAAAGTGACAGTGCTTCCATTTCAAAATCATAAAACGTAAGTTGGACTTGACTTTTGAATGAATTTGGTTACTTCCGGTCCTGATGTCACGTGCTTAATTCATTTATCTAGGGAATATATGGTAATAAAACATTTGAAAGTAACAGAACTACAAACATACACTCCATAAATAAAACTATCCGCATAATCGACTATGAATTGTAAGTATATCGATAGCATGGATACAGAACTACAAACATACACTCCATAAATAAAACTATCCGCATAATCGACTATGAATTGTAAGTATATCGATAGCATGGAATCGATACTGGAATATATGTAGTTACTTACACGTATCTTTCATGCATGTATGTTCAGATTTAATTCTTCCGATTACTTCAAAATCTTACAGAGTATCTCATGGGTCTACCATTGCTTAGTTAATTAGGCTGTAGCAAAACGAATGCTCACAGACTGTCATGTGAAGGTTCTAAATGTTTGTTTTCACTTTTCGACTTTAGTTTCTGTTTTCATTTCCGGAGTGGTTCGTGCCAAGTACGTGACTCGAACATAGGCGGTTAGAGTCACGTACTTTCAAATACAAGTTTTCTTTTATAACATTCGAATATCCGAAATATTATTGCATAATTTTACAATTATACAAAATACACATCGATTTCCACTTCCGGAAATACTCGACCCTGAATTTGACCTATTATTTTAGTGGTTGAACATTTAAAAATCGACTTTAAAAGGGCGTATTTTCCCCAATTATTTCACTACCTAGATTGATATAAGGAAAAAGAGAGATATACACAGGCATAAAAATTCCTATATAGTTTGTGAAAATTGATTGAGAGACCCAGGTTTGGCACTTTTTCAATTGCAATTGATTAACTCAGCCTTACTATTTGTATGCGAATGCCACACTGGACCTGACCTTTTTTTCACAAGATATATAGGAATTTAAGACTTTATATGCCTGTGTATAGCTCTTATTTAGCTCCTAAAGATTTATACTTTGGTATCTGAGATATTTTATATTATTTAACACCAAGTACAAGAAGTAAAAGTAGAAAAAAAAATCGATTTTTAGGCAAACACAGCTAATGCACTTTTAAATCATAAAAATGACAAAAATCCTGTTAATTCGACATTTTCCTCAAGCATTTTACATCGTTTATTTACGGAACTTGCAAAATCATCACTGTCATTATCAATATTTTCATAGTTTACCCAGTTATAGTTTAAATGGAAAAGCAACGATTTAGATTTTTCAGCTAATAAAAGCATTTAATGTCAAAATAAATGATAATTAATCTATGAAAATTGACAGGCTTACAGTCAGCAAGGGTTAAGAGAGAGAGAGAGAGAGAGAGAGAGAGAGAGAGAGAGAGAGAGAGAGAGAGAGAGAGAGAGAGAGAGAGAGAGAGAGAGAGAGAGAGAGAGAGAGAGAGAGAGAGAGAGAGAGAGAAGAGAGAGAAGAGAGAGAGAGAGATAGAGAGAGAGAGAGAGAGAGAGAGAGAGAGAGAGAGGGTACATGGCGTTCTGCGTTGTCTTTATAACTTTATATTTGATTTGTAAAGTTGCGATTTCGAAATGGAAATCGAAACCATCATATATACTTCCTAAATTCTAAGTACATTTATTAAACCCTAGGACACTGCGAGTTGCCTTCCTTTGTAAATGATAATTTGTACACTATAAAAATCCAAAACAAATAATTGTTTATAATTAAATGACATGGCTGTTGTTATTGCTGTTGTGTTTATTGTTATTATTGTTTGTTGTTGTTGTTGTTGTTTTTAGGAATATTAATCATATAACGGCAGTTTAAATAATACGTAGGTTGTACAATAGAGGTCCCAAACTACAGCAATACACAGGATGAACACACATTTGGTATTCGGCTTTCTATTCTTAGCTTTTTATGCAGCCATATTTCACTTCAAAGACAACACATAATTAGTATTCTAAATGAACTTTTATATTCTCCTCTCTCTCTCTCTCTCTCTCTCTCTCTCTCTCTCTCTCTCTCTCTCTCTCTCTCTCTCTATATATATATATATATATATATATATATATATATATATATATATATATATATATATATATACTGTATATCACTTGTATTACATGAGATAAACTTTTGAGTGTTACGTGAAGGAAAGTTTTCCCGAAATCATATATCTAGGGAATAATTGGTTATAAAACATTTGAAATCATCCATGGTGAAACTTTGTCCTTGACCTCTTCGGAATCAATTATGGAAATGTCACAATTAAATGTCGATGCTTTAGTGTACCAGAAAAGTTGAAAGGATAAAAAAAAAACGAACAAAGGGTGTTAATGATTTTACCACACTTAATATCACCTGTATTCTGATCGTCATCAAAAGGTTCTCGGGGAGTTTTCGCAGTTACGCATTAGTATATTTAATTTGACTGACCAATAGATACCACACTCCTTAATAACATATAAATCACGGTACCAAAGTATTAATCTTAAGGGTGTGCAAAAATTATAACTATACAAATCTTGTGAACATTCGGCAAACACAGACCTCTGAAATTCAAGAGGCGGCATCAGCTTTTATGGGTGGAGTAAGCACCCCCTGTTCAAACTAAATAAATGAGGAATAAATCCTGGTCACAATTGGTACAGACTGTCTTCTGATAGTCATCAAAAGGCTCACAGGGACCTTTCTTAGTCATACATAAGTATGTTGTCAAACCTTGGCTGATCAATGGATACCACACTTTTTAAAAATCATCTGTATTCTGAAAGTCATCAAAAGGCCCAAGTGGGTTTCTTTCAGTTATATTAGTATGTTGTCAAACCATGACTGAACAATTACTAAAACGTGGAATTAAGACAATAATACCTCATAAAACAAATATTATAGTTAGACGTTAGAAAGTCTTCATTAATAGTTAGAAACAAAATGATTCTACAACTTGCCAACTAACGGACCACGAAAGACACCAATGATGTCAAAACAACCATGAACTAACAGATCAGAATGTGAAAAACAAAGATCTGTTTAAAGCTGAGACAAATATTTCAACAAAAAGACGTGTTGAATAGATTTCATATAGCAAAACTTTACAATTTATTATTTTCACTTCATCGGAAAGCGTTTGTCATTTAGTGAAATTTTAGTATGTTTCTGAGCAAGATTTGCGCATTTGACAAAATAAGCGACACAGACAGCGATTGGAGGTGACGAACGAACGTCATAATTAGAAATCTAGGAGATAATCTTGTCAACACTTTTCTTAATTAACAGATTTGCGTAGGCATAATGTTTCGAATAACGACTGTTCTACACAAAGGGCGTGATCTATAACCTATTTAAATGTGTCTTAAAATGTTAGAGGTAGAGCGGATGTATTACGATTTGATTTGATTTGATTTTTGTTTTACGCCATACTCAACAATCTTACAGTCATATGATGGCGTCCAGTTTTTATTGGTGGAGGAGAAACACCGGTTACCCGGGTAAAGACCACCGACCTTCCGCAAGAAAACTGGCAAACTTTCTTACTTAATTCGAAATGACCCTAGCGGGATTCGAACCAGAGGTGAGAGGCCTTGTGATTTAAAGCGCAATGCTCTAACCACTCGGCCACGGAGGCCCCTACGATGTATTACGATGATGAAACCTCGAGTTCGACTCCGGAAATGGCAAAAAGCCATTTTATGTTATTGGTTCGTATTTGATAGTTCTTAGGAATGGACGTCACAGATTGTTTTTATGAGAATGGTAGTGATTTCCATCATCGTCATCATTATCATCATCAGCAGCAGCAGCAGCAGCAGCAACATCGGGAGCAGCAGTGACAGCAGCATCATCATAATTATCATTTAATTAGAATAACTTTTACATTTTTGCATCATTACTTTAACGAACGAATACAAACTGTCAAAAAGTGCATCATTAAAAATGCTATATTACATTATTTCTTAGAATTTCATTCTCTTTTCATAAAAAGTTTTTATTTAGTCAATACAAATAACACATCTGGTCTCATCCCTTTTATGATTCGCAATTGTTATCATGTAAAGACCATTTGCACATCCAATTCCTCTTGTTATAATGGACTTGGAGTTTTAATTATGAGTTGATACTTCTTCATTCTTGATTTATATTAGCGTTGTATATTAAATTAAGACATAGGAGATATGAAACGTCTACAATGTTTTTGAAATGTTTATATTAGCTTTATAAGTCCTACCATAAAATGCTACATTATAGATTTTTCCATTATTTATTATGTCTCAAGTGTTTATAGGTTTGTTCACACTATCAGGCAATTGCGAAAAACAAAACTGAAAATAAAATTTAGACATCTTGCCAAATATTTGAGAAATAGCAAATTTCGGCCTTGATGAAAGATCTGGTTGATTTCGCATCAATTTTCTATCATGTCTGTACACCATTTTAGCACCCGTAGATATACGGCACACAGTCTGAGTCTTTAACGCCCTGCTGTAACTAAATATCAGACGCTCATTTCCGGATTTAGAATTATCAACCAGTAATCTTCCAGTCGCTGTCAGTTTTCTGTTTGCGTCAATTGGATTACCATGATATCATATATCAATTCGCGACCTTAAATGCCAACAGTTTAGCAAACGATTGATATAAAAATGGACAAAATAAATAAGCTTTAGGTTTATAGGTTCGATATAACATGTCTAAATCCACATAAAGTTTTTATGGAAACCACGTTCGTTGTCCATAATGGATTGAGATTTAAGGTTTATTTACATATTTTGATGGGATAATATATTTTTGCCCATGCTGTAAATATTGGTATTCAAATAGAAAAATGATTAGATCACGATATTAATATTAAGATATTTTCACAGGGATTGGACGGTATTAGCATTTTCATGACAATGGCTTTGATTTGGATGAAATGAATTAAAGATCAAAAGGACATTATTCGAGAATAGTATTACATGGCGAAAGACGGAGCTAAATTCAGCTTTAGATTTTAGATTTTTTAGATATACCAACAATGGTTTGTCTGCTAACTATCAAATTTCAATTATGAAATCTCTCACTGGAGCCCCTCTAGAACCTAAGCTGATTTGGCTAGAAAGTTTGCCATTTGTTTTGTGGAATCCCATTGGTCTCTTCACGAGTACATCGTAACCAGGTTTTCTTTTCTATTATCTAGCAAGTCGTCGTGACTCCAAGGTAGAGTGCTCGATTCGCAGTCGGAGGGTCGCGGATTCGAGCCTCGACGGAGACGGCTGGCTTTTCCTGGCATTCGGGCGAAAGGGTAAAAACCGAGGTAACGTGTCACAATAGATGTCGGCACGTTAAAGCACCCTCACTGTCCAATGGCCTATCTCCGAGTATAGGCCAAAAATTGAAGCCCTAAGCCGCATTTGGTGACGTCGACATGCGAGAGAAAGATTCTTGAGTGGGACATTAAACAACAATACACCAACAACAACAATAACTTTTTCATCAAAAACTGACCGCCACCATATAGCTGCAAAATAATTTTGAGTTTGACGTAACACACCAATCAACCAACACAAAAAAAAAACAAAACAAAAAAACTAATACAAAGGCGATATATTTAGGGGAAAAGAAATTAAACATACCATGAAATTACCTCTACATTTTACTCAACGACAAACGATATTATAAAATATCCCTTTATCAACAGCATATGATAATAATATCTCTAACTTTATCTAACACGCTAAACGATGATTTTTCTAAAAAAAAAAGAGGGCAAGATATTTGAAATGATAAATTGTTGTGAAAATATTAAGTCAACATTTTGAAAATATTTTTCAAGTATTAACTTTATTTTATTTATCTTAAAACGATTAACTCATCAACCCCTGAAGTCACACTAAAACCTTCTCATTTCAAAGAATGGGTAAGTCCATTGTCAAAATTTAGGGGTGTATGATTTAAAATAATTTTTTTATAATAATTTTTAAATATAGTATCAACTTATTCAATCAGTATACCATACTATTTATTGATTTGGGCGAGTCTAAATTTGACCAGAGGGGTCGATGAGTTTACAAACAAGTTTATGAAACAAATGAAAATAAATAAACAATAAAATCGCTTCTGATGTTAGCGTAAAGGTAACATGTTGTGAAAGGAAATCAGAACATCCGGAGAAACCATGCCACCCCACATAAGCCACTGTCCAAATGAATGAAAATACATAAACAATAAAATCGGTTCTGATGTTAGCGTGAAGGTTACTTATTCCGAAAGGAAATCAGAACATCCGGAGAAACCATGCCACCCCACATAAGCCACTGTCCAATTTGAGGAACACAGCCGTGTCGCATTGGTAAGAAACGAATGCGGGCGATATACGCTGATTTATCTACAAATGGTCCATATGAATACCTATTTTTGAACATCGAGCATTTGCGACGGATGTACCATGCTAACAGGTGACGCTGATCTCGTCCGGATACCTAGTCCCACTCCAGTTACAATTCGCAGCGGTTCTTCATGTTCTGACCGTTATCATATCCAATTTTCGTATTATAATGTACTTGTTTTTCGAGTATCCATTGGTACTTCTTCATTTTACACTGCTATTCACTGTCTGAAATATGTTCAAACGTGGTTGTCCAGTCTTTACGATTACTTATTTTACAGTCTTCCTAAAATTTTGTACATAAAAAAGAGTCTCAAATAGTCAAGTATAAGACTATAGGATGTCCAGTATAGGTACGAATCTGGTAAAAGATGGACAAACATGGACCTCTGGAAATCAAGAAGTGGGTTCAGGTGCCATGGAGGAGTAAGCATCTCCTGTCGACCGATTACATCCGCCGTAAATCCTCGTCACAATTGGTACAGACGTCTCAGCAACCGCCATCGAACAGGTAACATTTCACTTAGTGAAACAGAGTAATCGCAAACAAAACTATTAAACCGACCATAAAATTTGCGGAACGTTTTTCGATATCCTTGTGTCAATAATCTGTAAGTATACCTCTATATATGAAATGTTCATATGTTGAACCATTTTTTAAATATAAACTCCATATGCGATTTTTGTAATCAATATAAATTCAACATCATGCTATTAAATACATGAGTTGCTTTTTTAGCAGTGAGGGTTGTTTATAAATTTAAAGCCATAAACATGAAATTTTACATGTCTGCTCAGGCAATCAGGGCCTAAGGCCATGTAACCATTCTCAGACAAAGAATTTACTCAACTTTCAGATTTTACTCAAACTTGAGAATTTTCTCAACTCGGATAAAGATGTGGACCATGAAGAAATTCTCAGACAAATTTCTTTCTCAAGTGAAAAAATACTTATGTACAGTCTGTAGTTGACTCAAGTCAATCTTAACAGCGAAAATGACCACCGTCCGTAGATAGACACTATCGTCAGGATCTCCGTAGAATATTTCGAGACATGATTAATGTTTTGGCTTTCGAAAACGATGTGTTATTTAAGCGATATATGGTTGAAATAATGTTCAAACACTGAAATTAACTAAATCGGGACATTAATTAGGACATATGTTCCGGACTAGGTTTACACTGACCCTTACCTCAGTTGAGAAAATTATTTTAGTCGTTTTATGGTCCGCGAGTTTTTAATTTTTACTCAGCTTAACTCAGCATTTTCTTTGTTTATGGCCTAGGGCCCAGATTTCAGGTTTACCAAAAGTTGTGTTAAATTATTTGACTTAAGGGATTATTTTTAAAGTTCAGTACAAGTTTTAGAATTAGACAAATCTTTATTTTTCATTGTGCCCGGTCCAGTGTAGGATGAATTAACGAATGTTAATGCTATGTTGATCTTCAAACCACGAACTTCCCATGGCTTGACAGCTACTATATCATTACTATAGCTTATATTCGCTTGAATATATAATGCAGATATGTGCATTTGTATACCGACATATAATGTTATGTATTTAATTACCTATCTGTTTATTTATTTATCTGTTTACTTTATCATTTTTTTTATTTGCTTATTTACATATTTTCAGCAACAAAAATGACCTCGTATATAATAGAGCATTAACGATTTTTAAAAACAATGAGGCGCAAATCTTGTAAATAAAAATACATTGAAACTTTCCTTTCGTTTATATTTTCAATCACTGTAGAGTAGTAATAAAATCACTTCTGTATGAACTGAAAATAAATGTGATGAAATGTTACATTTTTTCGAGCAAACAAACTGCGCACTTTGTCAACGGAATATTTGCAATAACAATCAGAACCTCTGTTGTAGTGAAGAGGTTAATTTTGCGTGGAACATTTATTTAAATTGCGAAGCAAACATGTGATACGTTGACTATTACCGATCGATTCAATACTGGTAAATGAGTTTTGCAAACGATTCAGTCGAACTTTATGTGACAATGATATGAAAGAAACTTTGTTTTTGTTATTTTTCTCTAGTTTATTGAAACTTAATTACAGAGCATTAGAATGAGTCAAAGTGTCGACGATTCCTTATCGGGCACCTGTTATAGACACGTTTTATGTCACAATATCAATGCAATTGTACACTTCCTTTTCTTTTGTACTACCTCAGGACTTCCTGGTGAAATCAAATGTTTTTTATGTAAGCGTATTTCCGGAACTTTGTCTTTCTAGAATACTTGTTTCAATTTCACGGTAGAATATATTGAAATTAATTTATAATAGTAGACGCATTTCCCGTTATATAAATAACTGTTATCAAGTACATTTATAAAGCATTTTGTTATATATAATTAGCAATAGCAATGTTGACAGAAAATGTATGAATAGTGCGAAATGGTATAATATATATTGTTTTGCTAAAATTAATTTGTCTCAATACTGTTAACATTATATATCATGGTCTAAATAATGAAGGGTGGGTTTTGATATTTGTTTTTGTTTAAATGTTTTATTACACATTCAACAATGTTGCACCTAAATAGATCATTTTTATTAGTGGAGAAACGCCGTTTTACTGTATACCAGGGTAAAGGATCTCATAAAATCAACCCAAGTTCCAGCAGAATCTGAACACGCACTGAGTAGATGTTTTGCACTTTAACCCTTAAGCATCTAAAGGGTATGCTCTTTTCTATTGTTTAGACCAGTCTATTATATAGGGTTAAGACATGGTTTAAAGCGCAAAGCTGTTTACAATCCGCCGCGTAAAAGACCTCTGAATTCTGATGAGACAAATGTTTATAAAAAAAAGTATATTGCTGATACTAAGCAGACCTTTCACACTAAACGCAACGTCCTAATTCTCTGGATGGCAAAATTATACACTTTCCATTGCATAGGCAATGTTTTCATACCGCGTTTGATGTTAACGTTCTGCAAATTTTAAGGTCGGTATAATATCCTTGTTTGCGCGGTGGTCTTTACCAGGGTAACCGGGTTTTCTCCTCCACCAATAAAAACTGGACGCCATCATATGACTGAACGATTGTTGAATATGGCGTTAAACAAAAAAATCAAATCAAAATCCTTGTTTGCGATTACACATCTTCACTTATTGAAATACTGAGTTGAATGTTCTATAGCACTTGTTAAGACGTCTGTACCAATTGTGACGAGGATTCGTTCCTCACTTATTTCATTTGAATTTGACTGTGGATTCACGACAGGTATGACCGGTTAACAGGGGATGCTAACTGATGTTGTCTGGTGAAAATTCAAGAATATTTTCGGTACAATCGTCTCCATTCATAAACCCTGCTATGGACATTTCACGAGGGAGTGTTGTCTGGAAAACAGGTAAATTCCGGGATATACCTCACAAGATAGTTTTTTAAACTTGAAAACAAGATATTAAGACTTTACTACTTCCATTATTAACTGTATGCTGGACGTATAACATTCCATGTCGTGGGCATGTGTTGGAAAGAAAAACACAATGTAGCAAAGGGGAGATAATCTAAGAACAGTGTATTATCCTGCGGGAAAGTTATCCCGTTATCCGGTATAGGTACATGTAATCTTTTAGTTAAATAAATCTAAACCAGTGTAATATTAGTTGTGATTAGCAAGAAAAATCATTTTCATTTTTTTTTCTGCTTTTATTACTTGTACTTAATGTACAATTACAAACAAGAGGCTCTCAAGAGCCTGTATCGCTCACCTGGTTATTTGCTTGAGAAGATCAGACGAA
Organism: Atrina japonica; assembly: GCA_030159075.1. Lineage (NCBI taxonomy): Eukaryota > Metazoa > Mollusca > Bivalvia > Pterioida > Pinnidae > Atrina > Atrina japonica. The sequence continues at coordinate 91,323 of BROG01000790.1, forward strand.
CCGAGTAATTTTTGTAAAGGACCTTCCATACATAAATCCTGTAAAGTTTGGTTGAATTTGCTTCAGTTTTTCAGAGGAGAAAATGAAAATGTGATTTTCCCATAGGGTCCAATGATAAACTAAGCCCAGCCCTGGCGGCCATGGTTTTGACAGATCGGAACGAAATAAGCAATCTTTGTAAAGGACCTTCAATACATCATTCTTCTAAAGTTTGGTTATATTTGCTTCAGCGTTTTCAGAGGAGAAGATGAAAATGTAATTTTCCCACAGGATCCAATGTTCTTCTTCCAAGTCAGGAACAGGATTCATGAATGAATGAATAAGGTTCTGCGAAAACTTTGCAGTGTGTGCAGCACAGCAGTCTTCTTTTTGGCTATATAATGTTAAACTAAGCCCCGTTCTAGTGGCCATGATTTTTGACGGATCAGAACAAAATGAGCAGTCTTTGTAAAGGACCTTGCATACATCATTCCTGTAAAGTTTGGTTAAATTTGTGTCAGTGGTTTCAGAGGAGAAGATGATTTTCCTATAGGATCCAATGTTAAACTAAGCCTCGCCATAGCGGCCATGTTTGTTGACGCAAAGTGATTCCAAAAGCCAGGTGAGCTTAAAATGGCGGTCAAGGAACAATTTTCAACAACGGTTTTGAAGTCGCAACATCAATATCTATTTGGAAACCAAATTTCATTGAAATCAAACAATGTTGAATTTTCCCGCCTTTTTTGTCGGCCATTTTGAAAATGGCGGTCAACAAAAAAAATTTCAACACCGGTTTTGAAGTCGCCACATCATGGCAAACATTTTATCAATTTACATTCGACCTCTATCTTTCATAGTTTTGGAGTTAAAAGACGAAAAACATAAAAATTGAAAAAATTCTGTGAAAAAAGGGCAATAACTCCTACACAGGTTTTTGGATTGTCTTCAAATTTTCAGGGTGGGTAAATCTTGATATGCTGAACATTTTTGCAATTTACACTTGACCTCTATCTGCTACATTTTTTGAAATAAAAAATTAAAAATGCCAAAATTTTGAAAATTTTACAAAAAAAGGGGGCTATAACTCCGAGATGAGTTTTCCGATTTTCTTCAAAATTGCATGGCAGGTAGATCTCATCAAGCTGATCACTTTTACCCAGTCAGATTTTTGATATCTGTAATGGTTTTGGAGTTATTGGCCAAAAACTGCAATTTACCCCCTATGTTCTATTTTTAGCAACAGCGGCCATGTTGTTTGACCTGCGACATAGAAAATAACAAATTTGAAACTAAATACCCTACTGACGACTCAGTTCAAGTTTGGTTCAATTTGGCCCAGTGGTTTCAGAGGAGAAGATTTTTGAAAGTGAGTTAACGACGGACGGACGGACGACGGACGACGGACGGACGACGGACGCAAAGTGATTGCAAAAGCTCACTAGGTGAGCTAATAATAAAAACTATACACATAAAAAATTATATTCCTATATATTTTATGAAAATAAGGTCAGGTCTAGTGTGGTATTCATATACAAATAGTAAGGTTCAGTTATTCATTACAATTGAAAAAGTGCCAAACATTGTTTTCTCAATTAATTTTCACAAAATATGTGAAATGCAGAGCCGGCCTGGCTCAGTCGGTAGCGCGTTCGACTCTTGATCGTAAAGTCGTGAGCTCGAGTCCGAGGTCCCGTGTCACTGTAGGTGTCGGCACGTTAAAGAACCCTCACTGCTCAATGGCCGTAAGTGCCGAGAATAGACCAAAATTTGAAGCCCTTCACCGGCATATGGTGACGTCTCCATGAGTGAAATATTCTTGAGTGGGACGTAAAACAACAACAAACAAACAATAAAGGCATACATGCTGTCATTTTGATAAAATATATCCCACGATCACGATTACATCTTAACTATTATCAAAATAACTAAAAAGAAATATCACCGTAGAAATTGTTAACATATCATGCATATATTGATAGAATGAATGAAATACCTCGACGACTGATATTATTTGCGTCCATTTCACCCCTGATAATCTGAATAGTACACTCTTTCTATTGTTTATGCTCGGTCTATTGTGGCTTGCAAGGTTGATGGGATTAAGAATATGTTATCTCGGCCATTGTTCACAATCTATTTCTTGTCTCAAATTACATTTATATAGCAAGTTTTTTTATTTTTGCAACCTGGCATTTTTAAAGAATATTTTATTTGTATAAAACATCAAATATTTGACACTAATTTTAATGCAAACAAAAAATATCGCCATGTCAGCTTGTTTGCCTTCAAATGTAAAAGATTGATAGCAAGATAAATAACAAACAAAACAAACTCGAAAGTGGGAAGGAAACACACCAACACAAATAATTTTGAGTCATTCGAGGAGTGTTACAGTAGTACATCTAAGCATATGTATTGCTGCCATGTGTCATAATTTTTTTAGTACACATTTGAGACGAAATAGAAAGTACAAAATCCAAAAGCCGATTTGTACTTTCCTGAAATCTATAGGAAAACAATCTCGCGTGTAATATCAAATTTTAATTTGTGAAAATGAAATTAATAGAATGATCCAGCTTTCTTTCAATTTCATTTTTAGTTACTTACTCCAAAGAATCTGATAACATTGTCAAATTACATTTCTATCAACAGTCAAACATAAAACTATGTAAAGAATTCTCATAAAACATTGCATGTTTTATTTTTGTAATGTATACAATACTGTTTCCGGATTTTGCTCACGTAATGCATCGATGACCTATTTCATCCATAATCGGCAATAAACTCATTTTACTCTTTGTAATATGAATGATCTGTCTTGTGTGTGTGTGTGTGTGTGTGTGTGTGTGTGTGTGTGTGTGTGTGTGTGTGTGTGTGTGTGTGTGTGTGTGTGTGTTTAAGTCACAGATACTAAAGTATTTATCTTCAGGATATCCAGAATGCAATATACAAATCTGGTGAATATTAGACAAACATGGACCTCTTGATGTCCAGAGGTGGGATCAGGTGCCATGGAGAAGTATGCTAGAAAACAGAAATACCGAATATTACAAACATTTTAAAATTAGTCGACATTTGTTCATTCATTTTAAACACATTAAAAAAACACAACTGATTCCACAAAAAAGTGCGAAATTTCTCTCCAATTTAACTGATATGCAACATCGGCATTATGTATGGAGTAAAAGCAATTCTAGATATCTGAATAATACGGACATAGTAGGATAGCAAACAGGGAGACATCAGTACACGTCGTTTGATCACCACTTTGATCATGTGACAATACTTGAGATACTTATCTTTTGTAGTACGCTTTATTCATTTTAAAGTTACATCGCAATACGATTGCCACATTTTGCCAATTAAATCGCCACGGTTATATATATATATATATATATATATATATATATATATATATATATATATATATATATATATATATATATATATATATATATATATATATATATATATATCTGCAATTTTGAATCGTTTCTAATTCGATAAAAGAGAACATTAAAATGTCGTCTCAGATGACCTATCGCCAAATGCCCGACACGGCACCTTTTGGCAAACCTTTCAATTATGACGTCAGAATTGAATGGCCCGTCAAACACTTGCGTGTTTATGACGTCACAATCGAGTGACGTCAAAAAAGAACATGGTCAGACATGTATCAGACACATAGCGATAAATCAATGGCGTGACATCATGATAGAATCGTGCGTGGTTAGCATATCCTGGCTGAAGGCAGAGTATGGTTCTATTTTCGTAGCTCATCTTTAAATAATCAAATGCGAAGAGATATATGTCAATGAGTTATATAAGCTTTGGATATATTATATGAGTTAAGCCTTTGACGACCTCAATTATAATCAAAACAATTGTTGACTTCAACCTTTAGTCTTAGTACATTCCTAAAAGACTATACAAGCCACTTCCAGTATTGAACAAAAGTTGCATCCAATGATCTGTTTTTGTTTGTTATCAAAACACTCCATAATTTAAACTGTTACCTAATAAATTTTCAATAAAAAATGCTTTCCTTTTTATACATTTACAAAAAAGAGAATTCTTAAAATTCCTACATATTTCGTACAAACTGCATGAGAAACCTAGGTTTGGCATTTTTTTCACTTGCAATCGAATAATTCAATCTTACCATTTGTATAGCCATACAAAACTGGACCTGACCTCATTTTTCACAAAATGTATAGGAATATAGGATTGTTTATGCCTGTGTATAGCTCTCATTAGTCATTGTACATCAAATACAATATAAGTTTTTTTGGTAAACAATGATATATTTACGCATTATTAAAGTCAATATGCTTTGAACGTGGCACATTTTATCAGTTCTCGCTAGATCCGAGTGAAATTCTGTTTTATTACACGTGCATTAACTGTGTTTATCAAAACGAATATTTCGTTTTTTCTACTTTTACTACTACTAAAACAAGTCTTATATTTCTATATGTTTTGTGAGAACGAGGTCAGGTCCAGTGTGTTTTTAAATGCATACAAACAGTACAATACATACACATAGTAAGGTTGAGTTAATCAATTGTAGTTGTAAAATGCCAAACCTTGGTTTCACAAGCAATATTTACAAAATACATAGGAATATAAGAATGTTCATGCCTGTTTTTATCGCCTTTTTCGTTACTGTATATTACTCTAAGTAGTAAAATGGAAGACATTTAAATATCTAGTGATTGGCTATCAGGATACCTATTTCGTCAAACACCACTCTGATTCTACACATAAATATACTGAAGTTGATATAAAAACATGCTGGAATTTCTAATAGACAATATATTTGTAATGTTCGGAGACGTGGTCTTTCAACAAACTATCGGCATTCCTATTGGGACCATATGTGATCCTTTATTGGCCGACCTGTTCCTTTATTTATACGAAGCAGACTTCATTCAGAAACTGCTGAATCCAAAGAAGAAAAAGTTAGCGGTGTCCTTTAATTTGACATTTAGATATATCGATGACGTTTTTTCAATTAATAATGACAATTTTCATACATATGTCAATGCGATATATCCCAGCGAACTAGAAATTAAAGATACAACAGAATCAAGCACACACGCTTCATACTTAGACATTTTACTTAAAATAAACACAGACGGGAAATTAGCAACTAAGCTATACGATAAACGCGACGATTTCGGCTTTTCCCAACGTAAATTTTCCACATTTAAGTAGTAATATCCCTCAGTCACCGGCATATGGAGTTTATATTTCACAAATGATCCGATATGCCAGGGCGTGTACAACATATGAAGATTTCATATACAGAGGTAAACTACTCACTGACAAATTATTGACACAGGGATATCGAAAACCGTGTTTAATGTCAACGTTCCGCAAATTTTACGGTCTGTATAATAGTCTTGTTTGCGAGTACTCTGTTTCACTAAGTGAAATGTTGAGTTGCCTTTTTGTTGGCGGTTGTTGAGACATCTGTACCAATTGTGACGAGGATACACTCCTCACTTGTTTCGTTGGACTTGACTGTGGACTCACGGCGGGTGTGACCGGTCGACAGGGGATGCTTACTCCTCCATGACACCTGATTCCACCTCTTGGTTTCCAGAGGTCCGTGTTTATCCATTTTTACCGGATTTGTATCTGTGTCCTCGACATTCTATTGATTTATACTTTGGTATCTGAAATTTTTATATTTAAGAAAACAAAAAGGAGCTAATGTAATTTAAAAAGTTAACACAAGACTGGACACTATGGTTTGAAATGTTATGTGATATCCTGACGCATTTGCCTACTAGTATTAATTGTGTTTAAAACAAATCTGGAAATACTTTAGATACTCTGTAATAGAAATAGAAAAAGCTGATATTTCTATCACAAAATAATTTTCCTTTGATGGACGTGCGGAAGACGTAATGAGAATATTTTTAGGCATGCTATTTTTGAATCTGCCTAGTACGCTAATTAAATCATATAACTGGAAAAAGTTTTGTTTTAAAATTAAGTCCTAGTAATTATTGTAATAAAAACCTTTTTTTTCTTTCTATACTGCACCGGCATGTATACATTACAAAATTAATGTACTAATTTGTATTCTTGAAAGAAAACGATTTCTTTGAAATCTGTATAAATATAATTGATTGGCTTCTTCAAAATATGTCATACGCGCTTAATGAAGGAATGTTCAAATTAAAATTTTTGGAATTGCCACGAGTTGCTATATAATGGTATTAATGATTGAAAAAATACAGAATGTAAAGGCAATATGTGTTGTTTTATAAAATATTGATGTATGTTTTAAACAATTATCGGAATTATTTTCGGAAATAATCTTAATAAAAGATCTGTGATTTTCGTCTTTATTAATAGTTACCAAAAAACAAAAATTAAAAAGTGTAATAATTTTTATTTCAAAAATTTGCAACAAGCAAAACCTACCTAAATGTTGTTGTTTTTTTAGTTCTATGCAAAACACTTTTATAAAAGATTAACCAACGGGCGTAATTAAACTAATTAAATTAAGCTCGTATTTCGTATTTACGCTTTTGGTTTTCTTTTTTTTTTCTTTAATACACAAGATGTAACCTTCAATATCATAAAAACAATGAAATATTTGAAATTTGAATTTGAATTCGTTGTCTCCTGGACCGTGTTTTTGTCAATATTTGCCATAGAAACGGAGACATTGAAATGTGAAATGTCCGTTAAAGTTACAAACACTTGACAAGACAAATTCTGACTAAAAACTATTTTAAGGCGTAACATTTGAAACAAATATTCCTTTGCCTATAAATTAATTTAAAAGTATCAATCTACATCGACAGTGCTATTGTGGCAAAAATAGAATATAAACGTGTTGCATAATCACGTATTGTACTTCTTCATGAGTTGTCAGTGAAGTACATTGATCTATGTACATTTCAGCAGAAAAGAATACACAGTGGAACTGCACCGAAAGGCAATATCGATTAGGAGACTATACTTCAGTCTTAAGTAAATATTAAATCCACATCCTAAATCAAGAGACCACCTCGCTAATAAGACCACGTCGTGTCAATCAGTCAGCAAGCGTCCACTGTTCTGTAATTTGTTGTTCCTTTCTGCAAATAAATGTGGATTTTTGAGTCTCGTCAAATATTTAGAACATAATTTGCAGTTCCGGTGTTACCATGAACTTAATCTGCAAAACGTTTGCTAGTACAGTATATTAAGTAGCTCGTTTTCAAACGTACTAGAAGTTGATTTTTCAATGTCCATAGAGAACGTAAATGAGACTACTGTATTGCATTGCATTTTGAATAATTTCTAATTAATAGGTGTAGGGCCGTTCGAGCTGTGCTTTCTATAAAATCCAATTAATAGGTTTAATCTAATTCCTCCAGTTAAACTTAGTTTTTTCTTTCGAAACTTGCATTAAGAAAAAGAAAACTAGGTTTAACTTATAGTCATTATGGCAATACATTAGATAAACTACTCCAGATAAACCTAATTTTATTTAACTGTGTATCACATTAGTGAGTATCCATTTTACTGTAACTTGACGCAGTTAAACCTAGCTTTCTATAGTTAATTCAAATTACGACACCAAAATCATATTTATGAGTTAAACATAAACACATGCATTTACTAGAGAAAACTGGGGTTAACAAAGAAAAGGTCGGTTTAACTGGCTAAAATCTAGATCCAGCCAAGAAAACTAGGTTTAACAAATCTATGTGATTTTGCCGGGTTATACATATCACTACGTTTCGTGATAACGATTTTGATCCTATTTTAGTTTCGTATCTTAAGATAAAGTGGTTAATCAAAGCAAAAAAAGAAAAAGAAAAAGGCAGTCGTATCAGTTTTGTTTCAAAGACTTTGGCACGATTTACAGTACACTTGAACAGATCATCAGACGATAGAAAGACGTAGTTACGTCACAAACGTAACCACAACATAGTATTTATCTTTTATCTAAATCAACTAGAACAAAAGAGCAAATGACAGCGTGTATTTGTATGAGCTATGATCACATCTTGATTATTTGTTGAAATATTTCATCGACATATCAGTAAGCAGATTGCCATCTGCTATTTTCCTGTCTAGGATAGAAATAAAATTGGAATCAATTTACCTGGCGGGATGTGAGCACATATATTTCCTGATGATATAGAAAAGGGAACATTTTATTTGACGTTTAATCTTAAATTAAGTATCTAATGGCACCTTTATCATTTTGTAATAAAACGATGGAAGCGTTTAATGATCAACATTATTCATACGTAATTGAAGGAAAATGTTGACTACATTTGTAGAAGACCTAGTTTTTGTCATCAATATATACAGACGTTTGGTGATTTGATAGAACAATAGAACGCTCGCGTCGCACTAGTGATAGAACGTTCGACTCGTAATCGGAATCCCGGGTTCGCTTCTAGTACCGGGTCATACAGCGGACATTTTAAAATGGTGACTGCCTCTTTGTCATGTGCTCGGCATATTAAGCGAAACTCACAAGTAATCGGATGAGACTTAAAACCAAGGTTCTGTGGGGGAGGTGGCGCCATCAATGCTTTGAAACTAGTCCGCCGTAACACAGGTCAAAATTTGTAGCACTAAAGCTTACAAAATTTCAATACAGGTGAAAAATTATTACACAACAATCAAGAATAGAAATACATACACTGAAAACACTAAAATGTTTGCGTGGGTTATTTTTGTGAATTAAAAGATGAGAGAAAGTTCGGAAATTTAATTACCACAAGAATACATGGATATTTTATGGATTATCCCTGTATTTCCCATATATTAACCCTTATACGAGCGGGTTTCCATAGACAAATTGCAAAAAAAAAAAAGTGAAAATGTACATGTTTACAGTATTTTGTCGGTTGCTCCTAGACTCCTAGAGTAAAATTGTATTCATACTGACTATCTGACACCAACAGTTACAGTACCCAAAGGAATGATGCGAAGATCAGTCAGATAATAAAGTGCTCTACTCAAGATCTATGTAGTTTTATAAGCATGCATGTAGACTCTCGATGTAGCTAGCATTACGATCACCTCGGTCAAACACTAATGATGACCTTTGGTCAAAAGCTTTGGAATGTTGTCACTTGTCTTCCGTTTACTATTCCTGGCCTATGTCTAAAATCTCTCAACAAATTGCAGCCAAATTTTGTAGAAGCATTGTAAACGTTCACAATAGGTAACATATATGTATGTACATGTGACTGCGGTGAAAATACTAGCCATCTGGTGCTGCACTTTGAATTGCATCTAATTTTACCCTTAAAATTGTGAGTACATGACAATGAAAATTTGCAATTATGTATATAGTGGGGGTAAACTATTGTGTTTATGGTTAAAAAAATCAATAATAAATATCAACAGACAATTTTTTTTAATTTGAAGATAACGGGACGAGCAGGTCATGATGTTAGAATGAAACAGGATGCAAAATCAAATGTAAAAAGCTCAGATATAGTGTTAACTGCCAAGCGACCCAAACGACATTATGCTAATGTGGTATACAATGGATAATCACGTACCTCCATCTTTGCCGACTAAAATGAAGTTTTAATACTTCTGTCAACCTTGATATCATATTTTTCCATGGTTCACAGGTTCATGTTTCTTTTCTTTTTGTGGGACAGAATTTCCTTGTCAATCCCAAGGTGGAACAAACTACATGCTAAATTTTGTCACAGTTCAAATATTATGACACGGGACTTCTACGTAATGAGAATGCAGTGCACAGAATGTTTAGCTGTGCATAAAAACATGCATTTGCTGAATGGGAGAAAATACTCAAACATGGGTGTGTTGAGTTGAAAGGGAAATATGACAGGAATATGAAAGGGCAATCCTCGGGAAAGCTTCGAAGGGGATAAAGATTGCCTTGTAAGACTCTATAAATCACTCGTCCTTAAAGCGATATGAGCTATCGTAGGTGAACAATTTTACATGCCCATTTTATGTGATATTCTATCTCATATATATTCCAAAGAGACCATCTGGTGGTTAGAATAACAAGTGCATGTGTAAAATTGCAACAATCTTGCCAAACGTAATACGTAATATCAGTTATTTTTGTCCGGCATACTTTGAACATTGCATTGAGTATTTTTTTACGAAGATTACCGAGTGACCAATAAACATGTACTGTATGCAGTTAATATATATTCTATTCTTATTACCTTTTGCGATCATTTTCGTACATCATCATTTCATACCTAAATCAGCCAAATTTGTCTTTTACGTTGTTTCAAAATTTGTTTCTGAAATTGTCCACGTGACGGGTGTATCGGGTGACCCATTTTTAACTCGATCCATCGCATTCTCGGCTTTATCATTCTTGACACATATGATCATGAACTGCCCAACTCCACCGGACATGGCGGCACGGTTGTAAAACATGATGTACGATAGCTTTTACAGTTATATGTTTTGATTTGATTTTGTCAATGTCAACATTCATGGTAACATTAAAGATCGGAAAAATTTCTTTTAGTGACCTGATATATTTATTCATATATTCATCCTATTTTCTTCAGGTATTTAAAATAGGGTTGAAAAGCATATATTTAAGCTTTAAAACTTAAGCATTTAATACAATATCACACACATACACAAACACACACAAACACACAAAACACACACATTAAAATATTTTTTTACAAAATGTATCATTATATCTCATTTATAAAACACGGTCTTGGATTGGTTGAGAGCCGTCGCGCGTCCGGGAGACTACACTTAATGTTTCCCTCGCATGCATCATAGTACCCTTGAGTGCGTAATATTTCCCTCCCGTGATTGGTGTCTCCCTCATGTGAAAGCCTTTGCAGCTTATTTGACAGCCTTTATTGATTCTGTATTTCGGTATAATAAACAATGCATTGCCCTGGTTGTAGAGAGACATGAGGATTTGGTTAGCTGCGGCAATTCATATTCCTCTCGGGCTTCGCCCACGTGAAATATGACTTACCTTCGGTAAACAAATCCTTATGTGCCCCTACAACCTGGGCAATAAATGTATAATATTCATTAGAATCCATGCAACTTTGTTTTCTTTGTTTACAACACCAACCATTGTATGTATTGTATTTACTTGTTTGATATAGATTTCAAGTTTGAATTCATTATGGACTATGCATTTCAAATCCAATTTTGAGCAAAACGTTGAAACACTTTTTACGACATGACATATAACCTATCATTAACAGACAAAAAACGGCCGATCCTGGTATCCGAATGCGCATGAGGAATGTATAGTTTTTCAGTCATAATGAAAAGTGGCCATTTGGAGTTTTTGCATTTATTTAGACTTCATCTTCATTTTCCTTTTTAATATAGATCCTATCTATAAAATGTATTTAATGTTGCAAAACCCAATATATTTATAAAAAGTTATATAACTTTCGATTAAAATGTCAATAACGGTGGACTTCTTTAGCAGACTTTATAACCTAACTACTGTTATTCGAATGCGTTTAAATGACACATGGAATGATGAAATACATCCTGTCAGTGGCATAACAACTGGGAATGATTATTTTCCGAACAAAAACCTGGAAGAAGCTAAATATCTGCTTCGTATTTCTGAATCATATTTCTGCGTAGCGTCAGATAATTGTCTAACAGTGATCACATTTCCAATCAGCCGAAGTGAGAATTCCATTGTAAGTTAGTGAAATATTACCAATAAGGGACAAAATTAAATGCTATCAGTTTATTAATGTAATTAATTAAAATTAGACTACGGTACTATTTTTATACTTTTAATAACTTTAATGAAAGATATCACGTACCTGAATCTTGTTCCTGACACTTTAGTGAGTTATCTTTGAAATTTATACCATTACGTTGAATTTATCTTGTACTTATCTTTGTTCTGACAAATATATAGAATAGGCGCATCCGGGTAACAGGATAAGTAATTAGCTGACTGTTATATAGAACGAACAACGAATAAGAACATCCGGGTAACAAAGAAGTAATTAGACGAATGCCAGTACAGTCATGCTTGTATTAAAGACTACCTTGGTATAAAGGGTACCTGTGTATATAGGCCATTGAAGCATAACCTTTTTGATTTTTTTTATCATAATGGATCAATCAGTTGGTAGCGCGTTCGACTCTTGATCGTGAGGTCGTGAGTTTGAGTCCAGACGGTGGCAGGTTGGTTTCCTGTACTGTAAAAACCGAGGTCCTTTGTCACAGTAGGTGTCGGCACGTTAAAGAACTCTCACTGCTCAATGGCCGTAAGTGCCGAGCATAGGCCAAAATTTGAAGCCTTTCATCGGCATTTGGTGACGTCTCAATATGAGTGACAGAACGTTAAACGGCAATAAACAAACAAGAAACATAATGGATCATCTTCTTTACAAAGGACACCTGTCTATAATGAATACTATTGTTTTTCCCTTAAGTGACCTCTATATGCACACGTTTGACTGTACTGTTTGGTTAAGCTGTTGCAGGTAAAATCCACAGGAGTTAAACTTAGCTACCTTGGATTAAACCAAGTTTTTGTCCAATTCATTCTCATTTTCTTCCCTTAAAAGTAGTTTTTCTCCAATAATAGTATGTTCAGGTTTAACTAGACAATAAATAGTATTAACTCATTAAATGGTTATGTTTTGTGCGGTTACGGAAAGATAACCATGCCGGAAGAAAATTTATTGGCTGTTATACAGAGTTAACATTAGTTATTTTAGTTAACGTTTGATTTTCTGGAAATCATAGTTTAATTGAAAAATATAGAATTCTCATTACATCATGAGAAAGCCGGCGTTTCACTGCAGTTTATGTAAATTAGTGAGGAGAAAATACGTGAAACTGAATAGTACATGTACGGCGTTAAAACATTTACTGTATATTTTAAATATTAGTTTCGATAATACAAAATCGTATTATAATAATCGGTTTAGTAAATGTGAAATAATATAACATGGGATATAAGATGTAATATCATATTTTAAATCGTACAACATTTTAACCTAACAAAGGTGTAATTTTTATCAGATATCCTGGACTTCCAATTAATTTATACTTTCGTATCTGAGATTTTTTTTATTATGTTAACTGTAAAATCTGAGTAGAGGACTTTGTATAGGAAATATCACACGTTTGAATGTGAATTAAAAATAAGCATTTTATTTATCATAATTCTACTCATGTAGAATAAGCTTTAAATAAATACGTTTTTAATGGCATAGCACCAATTTCTCTATCTCTGAAATATTAGATAATCATAAATCCGTTCTCACTTCATTTGGAATTACGACAAGTGACGCGGTGCTTGAATTGCCATACATTTATTGGATTTCGAAGATGCACAAAAATCCCTATAAACACCGATCATCTAAGTGCTCCACCAAGCCTTTATCTTTTTTACTCATCAACCTTCTTGCACATATTAAACAAGGTCTTCAGAAGTACTGTATACCGGGCTACTCAAGAAGCAGAGTCAGTCAGATGTGAATCCTAAAGAATTCAAAAGAATTCTTGGAACATTTTAAGTCTCCAAATTTGAAACATATTACAAGCATCAAGTCTTTTGACTTTTAGACCCTTTACACAACAATTCCTCATCAAATACTCAAAAAATAGATTAATATCTTTTATACAAAACTCCTTTGTATACAAAAATGGAAATCGCAGATGAATGCCATGATGGACCTTATTTTGTGAAGGGACACTCTGATTCCAATAACAAGTACACTGAAGACGATATCATCAAGATACTGGGGTTTCTAGTAGATAACATATTCGTGGTTTTCGCGGGAAAAGTTTTCCAACAAATTGTCGGCATTCCAATAGGTACCAATTTTGCACCTATCTTGGCTGACATCTTTTTGTATTCATATGAAGTCCCTGCTCTCCAAAGGAAACAAATAGTTAGCATCTCGGTTCAATTTTACTTACAGGTATATCGTGGACGTGCTGTCCATAAATTATTCAGAATTTCATAATTACCTCGGCCAGATATATCCTGTTGAGCTAGAGATCGGTGAGACGACAGACAAAAACACATCTGCTTCTTCCCTAGATTTACTCCTGTCGACTGTTTCTATGTAGTAATATTCCGTCTTCTCCTACCTATGGCGTTTTCATTTCACAATTTATACGTTATGCCAGGGCATGTTCTTCTAATGAATGTTTTATTCTGAGAGCGAAATGATTCGCCAAGAAACTACTTATACAAGGTTACGTTGTTGAACGCTTGAAATCGCCCGGATACGCTCCTGTCCTTCGGACTGAGACAGTAAAAACCGAGGTCCCGTGTCACAGTGAGTGTCTGCACGTTAAAGAACCCTCACTGCTCAATGGCCATAGGTGTCGAGCATAGGCCAAAATTTGAAGCCCTTCACCGGCATTGGTGACGTCTCCATATGAGTGAAAGATTCTTGAGTGGGACGTTAAACAACAATAAACAAAAAACAAAAACAAACAACGCTTGAAATCGTCGTTTAAGAAGTTTTATTATCGATACGTGTATCTTGTTCAACATTATAGAATCCCCCTCTCAAGAATATTAGATAGTATTCTGGAGCACGACCACAGATAGTGCCTCCCTTTCGTCAATCGTGCTTTTCACCGAACTTGACCTTTTCACCAAACTTGATCTTTTCACCGAATTTGACACAATCGAACTAGACGGGTTTCCATGGAACATTTGTGACGTATGTAGCACGCTAGTAGAGGACGCTGATTCCTTCAGGACACCTGATCCCGTTTGTGATAACATGCTCCTCATGTTAAGACCATTTGCACATCTAATTCGTCGTGATCTAATGGACCTGAGTTTCGATTATCAATTGATACTTCATTCTTACAACGATTATCAAACAATTTATATAAAATGTCTGTCGTCGGCTCTGATGCTACGAAGGTAAATTGGCACATTTTACAAACACAACGAGTCTAAATCAAATGATAATAGGAGTTACAGGCTACTTGTCGACACAAAAATATCAGAGCTTCAGCAATGCATGGAATCCGTGCAAGGCCATACGTTTTATCTTCCCAACCTATTTTTGGAACATAATTCATATTGTTTTGGTCTTTAACAGAACCCGGATGGGCCAGTTTACTTTGGTAGACCTGTAAATGTTTTTTTCTGTTGAATTCCGAGTACCCGGAGAAAACCCACATGTCCTACTTTGCGACCGCCATGCCATATCAGAACCAGGATCGAACCTGGATGGCATTGTTCAGAAGCGAGTGCGCTAACCACTTAGTTATCCGGGAACCCAATATGATGACTGTAGTCTTGCATGTTCAACTGAAGATGAGACGTCATTGACAACCACCGAAAAGGAGCCCATGCGATGAAAAACCAAATCCATTCCAAGAAATCTGGAACTTCTGCGTTATTAAAGTCATGTACGGCACGCAAAAATCACATTAATGAGTTAATCCTAATTTTTCTCAGTTAAACCTATCTTATTCCAGTTAAACCTAGTTTTTCTCAGTAACCCACATTAACTGAAAAAACTAGGATTAACCGCTAAAAACTAGGATTAACTGCGCAAAAATCATATTATTGAGTATTAATATGATTTTAGCACAATAAATCCTTGTTTTCTGAGTTAAACCTGGTTTATTCTCCAGTTAATGTGTGACCTACTTTTTCTCCAGTTAAACCTAGCTTTTCTCCGTAACCCATATTGATTGAAAAATAGGTTTAACTGAAAAATAACTGAGTTTAACTGCGCTAAAATCACAAAAAGTGAGTAAAACTTTTTTTCTCTAGACAAATAATATTTAACTGCCAAAATCACCTAAATGGGTATTTGCCGCAGTAAAAACTAGCATTTCTCCAGTTAATGTTGGTTACCAGAAAAAATAGGATTAACTTGAAAAAGAGTACGTCTCATAACACACATTAACCAGAGAAAACTCATTTTAAATGAGAAAAACTAGATTTAACTCATCAATGTGATTTTGGCGTGCTATAGACATAGCCATGCGTTTGGGATGCATTGATGATTGTATATAACCCTACTTTGAAATATATCAATGGAATATACAATACAGAAGTAGATAGCAGTTATTCAAGGAAATGAAGAAAAGCTAAGAAACATGACTTTTCCATAAGAATTATCTCCTATATTTGTATTAAGTATGTTAATTTACTGTATTTGCGACTATAAATCCGACATTTTTATTTACCATACGCACTAGAGTCAGTTAAAGGTTTCTATTTAGAAATTCGAAATTTCACTACAGCCGGACCACAGTAAAAAGATCAACGAAATAGATATCAATTTTAAAAGTACATGTATATTATATATCTATCTGGGTTATGAGGGCGCTCATTATTTTCTATTGAAATGAGTGATCATAAAAGGAACAACGCATTACGGAACACTTAGTGCTTATAAAACAAATATACGTTTATATAAATTATATAAACGAATTTGTGTATATATTGTCACAGTAAAGTTTTAAAAATCTTATGCCATACGTTTATAGCGGTAACACTAGGCAATCATTTTGCGAATACACCGAGTAAAAGAAGGATAACTCTTGGTAGCCTAGGCGGATTATTTTCATTTACTACATATAATTAACTGTTCCTAACACACACACACACACACACACACACACACACACACACACACACACACACACACACACACACACAAACACACACACACATTTTATATTATATAAATCTTAAGAAACTTGTACATGTATATATACAAAACCTCTGAAGATACCTTTGATTAAGCAATTACCTTTTACTCTGCGTTGTTTATGTAAAACCTGGACACTGTGAATTTTACCTATTGGATATATTATAAACATAATACCAAAGTTATAATGCTCAAGTTGATATCGTTTCTGTCAATTAGACTTCATCAGGTGAGCTCCAATTTGAAAAGTATGTATATTACCTAAAGATAAAGTAGTATCATACAATGCCAAATAATATCTCTAAAAGTATAGCCGAAATCTGTCTAAGAGTAACCACTCTTAATCTTACCTTTAGAAAAAAATTTCAAATTTGAATCTTGTTAACAATGCCAAATATTACTTTAGTATAAGATGAACAGCTGGTACCGAAATACCAGGTACTAGGTTTATATATACCCTCGGGGACACAAACGGTTCACCGGCAGTGGCAACGACCTAGTGGTTATAAATATTATAAACATAATACCAAAGTTGTAATGCTCAAGACGATATCGTTTCTGTCAATTAAACTTCATCAGTTGAGCCCCAATTTGAAAAGTATATATATATATATATATATATATATATATATATATATATATATATATATATATATATATATATATATACTTTTTTCAACGAAAACTACATACACACACACACACACACACAGACGGACTCAGATATTGATACATAATGCAAGCTAGATAGATAGACCGATAGCCCAAAATAAAATTTATTCATTTTACAAAGCATTGATGTTCGGTGTTGTTCTAAGAAAAATAGATTTACAGTCTTTTTCATTATTAAGGACATTTGGATTTACGCCCCTTTAAAAGAATCACATATTTTTTCCACTTTCGATTATGGACAAAATCATGAAATGAAACTCGATTGCTGTAGAATATATCCTACCAAGCTTAGGCTTACACTGATAATTAACAGAAGTATTAAGGAATCAGTTGATGTGATCAATTTCTAGAAATCGACACACTTACTTCTATCGCATTTCCGAAACTGTCAATATTGGCGGGACAATCAATGACGGAAAGAATATAATACGTTGAATACGATAATATTTACGTATGTTTCGGTTCATTAAGGTAAATGTAATTTATTGCAAAGTGATCATATTGCATGCACCGTAATGATTTTTAAGGGAGGCAATCATATCAAATTTAGGATTCAAGTTTCCCGACGTGCAATATGAGAAATGATAACTTCGATTAAACCCCATCTCTCTATGTAAATAGAACGAGCTAATTGTAATTAAAAGGTTTGTACTTTCCTCTCCTTGTAATGTGAGAGGCAAGTTGTATGCATATAGCTATATATGTATAGATATTAAAGCAAAGCATATCACCCAGGGGCACAGATTTGTCCATTTTGTCTCAAATGCTTGTGATACGTGACGAATGTGTCATTATGGCATCATTTTTATGGATTTTGTTAATCAGAGTCGTCTAACAGTAAAACGACCCGACGAAATCACTTTGTCATTCCTCGTTTTGGGTTCCCGTCAAACATAGAGTTTTGAGACCAAGTACAAAAGTACACATTCGACATTTCAATTATATTTCCAGTGTGGTCTACAAAGTATACATACAAAAGTATCAACAAAGGAGACGCGATAATCAAGATACTGCACAAATGTTTCTTTGTAATATAACATTGAATTTTTCGTATTAAGACAAGCACACACAATTGTTCAGCATACACCAGGTCCTCGTTTGAGTTATGGGAAACAAATGGCGTCTGCTCTAAAACCCCTCTGTTTCCGGTTTCTTTTTGACGAGTGTTTTTTGTATCGTACGTATGTAAAGTTAATTTACCTATTTGCAATGAGAGACCCCTTTATCATAGCTGTGAGAGGTCCTGTTATCGTTTTTATGAGAGGTCCCTTTATCATTGTTATGAATGGTCCCTTTATCATTGTTATGAGAGGCCCTATTATCATTGTGATGAGAGTTTCCGTTATCATTGTTGTGAGAAGTCCCATTATCACTGTTATGAGAAGTCAAGTTA
>BROG01000790.1:115000-247500 GCA_030159075.1 Atrina japonica
ACAATTTTTGTTAAAGAAAAACATTTATTTGACACTCTGTGTTGTACAAAATATCAAAGCACGTCTGCATAAATACTGAATGTGAATATCTATGTTTACCTTTTGGTTTTCTGACAGAGGTGATATTGACATTGTTCACCACTGGAAAAAAAGACCAATATTTTCTTTTATTATCAGGTGGTTAACATAATTGCGACTCGCAAATAAACTACTCACACTTGAAATCGTCACAAAGAAAGTTTTATGGTCGATACGGGGATCTAGTTAAACCAAATCCAAATGAAATCCCCGTAACAAGAATCTTAGAAAGTATTCTGGAGTACGACTATATTAGATCTGATAAAAAAAAACCGATGGCCTTTTCATCGAGCTCGAGAGGCTTCCATGGAACATTTGTGACGGTCTGACTCCTTCCAGATAGCTGGTCCCATTCCGTTTGCGATTCGCAATTATTCTTTTCATGTTGATGCCGTTATTATATTCATTTTATTGTATTGTAGAGGACTTGAAGTTTCGAATATCTATAGCTTCTTTCTTCGTTTTCATGGTGATATGATAATATTTAACCACTTTCTTTCTTCAGCATATAAACCGGCTAATAAATTCTAAAACGATATATCGACCAATATGTGACTTGGAAGATTTTGTTGATGAAAGGAATTCGATGCTTACAACGCCATGGTAACTGATCCCACCAAAGGTCCGTGTTTGTCCAATATCACCAGATTTGTATATACTGTAAAACCCGGATATAACGAATTTCAATGGACCTTATTTTTCAATTAGTTATAAGGACAGTTATATTGTTATAGCGAAGTGGTCTGAATGGTTACAATGCAATTCGTTAAGAACAAAAAACACTCTTAATTCTGTCTAAACAGGAACTTTCCAGCTCAGAAAAAAGAAAGGAACACTCCTATGAACTAAAATGAAAACACATTTTGTCACTTTTAATTTACACAACTTATTTAATCAGAGATTAGGCCTACTAATGCATAGCGAAAAAGTCAACAGTTGACTTTTGTTTTAATAATATTGATCACTTCGTTATAATACTTTTAAAAACGTTGGTTGGGATTTCAAAGGACATGGACATTTTTTTGTTTCAGGCAAAATTCGTTATATAAAATTAGTTCTAAAATTGATTTTCAACTATAAAAATATAGAGGTGCATTCGGGGATTATCTAATGATTCTTTATGTGCATGAAATTGTACAAACCGAGTTTATTATATTCAAGTTTTACTGTTTTATGTATCCTGGACATCTTGAAGATTTATACTTTGGTATTTGAGATTTTATATTGCAACATATGATAACTACAATGTTCGGTATGATAGAATCCATGTTTTGGTGTAGAAGTTTTAGGAAGCTCCAGTCACACCTATTTTAGCCATTTTCGGTACATGGTATATCTCAGCTCGGTTATTGTATACACTTTTCACACATCAGACCATGACGATTGTTTACAAGCACAAAAATAAAATTGTTCTTGTTTAAGATATGTGACGTAATACATGCATGTATTTCCTTTCTCACCCTTAATTCATACATTAGAGCAAATATAAATCCGCAAAAGATTTGGGAGTGCAGGAGTACCAAATGATAAAGCTAGTTTATTCCACACTTCGCTCGTCTTTATAGAACGGCACTGTACATCTTAAGTGTTTCTGAAACTTGATATTTCACATCTAAGGGGTGCTCTTAAGTGATCTTCTCGAGCGCCGTCAGATCTTAATAACAATATGCAGTGATAGACATGGATTAACTGGAAGTTGTTAAGACGCCACCTCTGTACTTTTTATACAGGATATGATAATGATTTAAGATTATACTACAAGAAGAAGCTCAAGCATATACAAGATGATTCTACATTGGAAATCGATTTATTGTTGTGTTGTTTATTTCACTTATTTCATATACATTTCATTAGGAGGGTCATTACCAGGTAAGTATTTTATTGAAAATAGATATTTTTTTGGCAAAGGGGATGTAAATTAAAATTATAATGAAATTAATCCAAATAAAAAAAATGATTTAGGAATTACGTTACTTGCTCTCAATATATATCGTTAAAGGGGCATTAGCATGATAACAAACATGAACATACAGATCTTATACTTTAAAATATAAGTGATGAACATAAGGTCAATTTCATGGTGTATTTATATGCGTTAATCAATTGCAAGTGAAATATGTGCTGACCTGGGTTTTTCAAGCAACTTTTATAAAATGTATAGGAATTTAACAATTTTATGCCTGAGTTTATCTCTTTTTTGTTATTGTATATCAAATTAAATAAAAAAGAAGGATTAAAAACACAACTAATGCACCTTTAAATGGAAAACAATCTCTCAATGGGGAAATACGAAATATGGGGAATACGCAAAATGTATACTAGATGTTTACTTGTTCGTTAAAAGATAATGTATTAAATATACATATTATGCTATCTTCCTTCCGTTAATCCGTTTTCTCGGTGTATCTCCCCTCCCTTGACTGTTTTCTGTGATAAAACGGATTCAGGTAGCACAAACATACATTTGAAGCGTATATACAAACTTAATGGAAATGGTTTTCCTTTGGATTTAGGCAGCTGTTGAACATATTATCTATAAAATATCTATCATCAGTCTTACTTCTATCGTTGGTAATCTGTGATCCATCAGTCGAAATTCTTTAGGAGATTTATACAGTAAATCCGTATTGTCTACATATTATAGGATATATCTAAGTATCCATATATAAAAAAGTAAAAATCTTCAGGATGTCCAGGATATATATACAAACCTGGTACATATTGGACAAATACGGACCGCTGGAAATCCAGAGATAGGATCAGATGCCATGGAGGAGTAAGCATCCCCTGTTGACCGGTCATACTTAAGTACCGAAGTCACACTTTTAACAGTTAATATTTCCTGAAGTCAAAATCGATTTCAATGGTAAAACTGGCGGTATTGAAAAGAAGTGAAGTAAATACAAAAGCAAAGTCGTGAAACAAGATCGATACATCTGTTATATGTATTCTAACGCAATTCTATGACACTGTAACAACAACGTATCACTTAGTATTTTGCTTCTAAATATGAAATGGTTATAAACGGACAGACTCTAGTAAACCGGAAAATTTTAACATCGATTATGTCTTGCTAGAACATTTCACTTGAGATAATAAAACATGGATACATGGTTTCTTTTCGTAGAGGGAAATTGAACACTAGATTAAAATATCGCAAGGTTTTTCATTTCCATTATTATTGTTATTATTTATTTATTTATTTATTTATTTATTTACTTTTTTGTAATTTAGAAATTCTTTAAGACCTTTATTACTCGGATATTTGAAAATCTTAAAGTACCAAAGTACCACTATATATAATCAGTAAGTGAACTATCGGTGAATTTTTCAAGTTAATTTATTTTCAAGTAGCAATTGTATTTACCCTAGAAATCGACAGCTCTGTTGTTGATTTAAGTAGATAGTTCACTTTGACTTCCGGTAACCTTGAGACCGGAACGTGGTTTAAAATCTTATATTGTAACTGTTTCCGGAGGAACAATCACTCTCTGTATTTCAAGTGTTTGATATGTCACGACCGAATTTATAACCAAGACACTTCGCATACGCTTTTCAAAAGTCAGCCTTCGAAAGGTTTAAATTGAAACTGACATTTGTGTTCCATAAAGTGCTTAATGCGGAAGTAAAATTTTGAGAAATTATCTAAAAGTTTATCT
Organism: Atrina japonica; assembly: GCA_030159075.1. Classification (NCBI taxonomy): domain Eukaryota; kingdom Metazoa; phylum Mollusca; class Bivalvia; order Pterioida; family Pinnidae; genus Atrina; species Atrina japonica. The sequence continues at coordinate 118,738 of BROG01000790.1, forward strand.
GACTAAAGATGATAACGGAAAACTGTATTATTACAGCGAAATATATCAAAGGCAACTAGCAAGACATATAAATCTTAATTTATGTAATAAACAACATCAAAAAAGATTAACAAATAACATTAATGCTCACAAGAAAGTACTCATCAATAAAAAGGCATGTATTTTTCATAAAACGGTACCACATGAAACATAGACATGAATCATTATGTTTAGACGGCAGTATTATAAAGCTAACGAAAATCTTTGATATGCAATTCCAGATGATTTTGGATTGCTTATTTAATGAGAAAAAAATAACTAGCATGTTTTAATTTAGGAAAAATGTTTATTTGAATCGGCATTCATAAATATAAAATAATTTTAATAATTAGTAACAAAGTTACAGTTTTGCAAATTGGCCAAAAGAAATGTTGACGAAAATAGTTACTTTAAAGAGACTTCATCAGTTCAGCTCGAATTTCAAAAAGATAGAGAGTTCCGAAATAAAAAGTGGAATAATAAAATTCAAAATAATAAACCTCAGTATATCCCCAAGGGTAAGAAATGTTGACGAAAATAGTTTCTTTAAAGAGACCTCATCAGTTCAGCTCGAATTTCAAAAAGATGGAGAGTTCCGAAATAAAAAGTGGAATAATAAAATTCAAAATAATAAACCTCAGTATATCCCCAAGGGTTACCACTGTAAACAATGACTATCTTAGCTTTTGAACTGGTACCGAAATATCGGTTACTAGGTTTTTAAACCTACCAATAGTGGACCAGAGATAGTGAATATCATAAACATAATACCCGGTAGAAAAGTTATAGTTTCGTTTTAAAAAAAAGATTAAACAAATAATCAATTCGGTCATATCTGTCAACAACATTTAACAGTGGAACTCGAAAACAGAATAGATGTAGAGTCCTCAGTTTTGTACACCCTGGATAAATGTAGAGTCCTCAGTATTGTACACCCTGAAGAGATGTAGAGTCCTCAGTATTGTACACCCTGTCAGCGTCGACGACATCATATTTTTCATAACTGTCATTATTGTAATAGTAATTATTACTCATCAATGGCACCTGATACCTGATTTTTTGAAGATTCGTATTTGTCCAGTTTGTATACTGTCTTCTCCTGACAGTAACTGCATTGATCTCAGATCCGTTTTCTGAATCTCCTGACAGTTGAGACTTTGGTTTCAGTGATAACATCTGGATAAATATCGATGCTATTGTTTTGTGTTTGTTTGTCGGTATGTTTTTGTTTTGTTTGTTTATAAGTGTATATAGATATGACATATCTAATTTTAAATGTGATATTAAGCACTTGAAAAAGTAAATTATTATTATTATTGCTTTTGTTGTTGTTGTTGTTGCTGTTGTTATTATTAATCATCATTATTATTATTATTACCATGACCTATTATTAGATATGTGAAAACTATACATTCATTTGATTTAATTGTAAGCAGCTGAGGTAAATAAAACAACCACTGAACTGTTCGAAGGTATCGCCAACAGAACGTTATATTTACTACTGTTCGCGTTTGTACATCGCACATGAAACCACTTAAAAATCGATTCTCACGAAGACGCAAGAACGGCAGTTGGTACGAACCACTACTGCTGTAATGGGGCATGACTGATACCTTCTATTATTCGCCTAGCAGGGATAATGACAGTTCATTGACGTCACGTATAGATTTAAGTGTTATAGGAATTCTGTAAAGGTTTTGCGGGTATAAGAGTCTCTGTTTTGATAGTTTAAGAAGTTTAAGAAGTTTAAATCATTTTAGATAGGCACGCACTCAAAGAAAATTAAGAATGTACCGAAAAAGCACACTGAACGTCATGTGAGTCAGTACAACGTTGAAACGGGAACACAGAAAATCTTAAAAAATTGATAACCCCTTTTCGGTCTGAATTATGAGACTACATGAAAGTAAATGGTATTTGGGAAATTGTAATAATAAAGCACGTCATAAAGGCATGTAAATAATTAGAGATTTATTGGAAAATAGATGTCCAAAATGATACATCACCAGACGCCAGTCTTACAAAAGTATATTGAGTGTATTGGGAAATTACCCTGGTAAGAATGTTGGGGATTGAAATGTCCATTTCCACTAAATACATCTATCTTTTCTGTTCTTTTCCCATACTCCAAAACATGTTCAGTCCAAAAAGAACTTTTTGTCCATTGCAATCTTATTACATAGATATAATACGTCATTAAATTGCATTTTGACGTCATAACGAGTGTAGCTTGTCATCACTCTAGGGAATGGCATGGTAATCATTCCATGAGATTTGAGAATTACAACCTTCAATAAGGCTTACTTCTTGGAGATATGGTGTTTTTAAACTCATTTACATATCCGTTTATAATCGATTATACATTTGTTTGTAATATTTTACTTTTTTACGATTTTTAATACATATACATACACATGTTCTCATTATAGTCCAGTGTCCATCTTGTACATTCGTGCAAGACAACTGGCATACCTTGTTTCAAATTCAGTACAGCTTCTGGTGTGATTAGAATATTTTCAGATTGAAAGTGGAAAAAACGAGTAATCTAAAGAGCTAGTTAACAATTTACTCCATGACCTGCAAGTCAAAAACACCACAACCAAATTTATAGATATTTCCAGCCTTACTACGGAATACATAGAATTATTCCTTAAACCTCAGAGAATGCAGATGGGTTACTTACATACCTCGACGCCCAGTTACATAAGTTGCAAATATTTCTTTTTTATATCAACTATTACTATTTTCCAAAACAAATTGATACTAAAACAGGAATGACTTTCATTTGACCTTTGATCGATTTACAACCCTTTTTTAAACGCTGTTATAGTGCGTGTAAGTAATGTTTATAAACATGTATCTCGCATCAAAGGGAGGCAAAGGACACGAAGTTAATATAAAACACACATGAAGGCCAGTCATGATCTTGTCCAAGTGCCAAAAAAGGGTGTAACCATAGATTATACCATTTACATTCTTTCTGTTAATATATATATATATATATATATATATATATATATATATATATATATATATATATATATATATATATATATATATATATATATATATATATATATATTCGTATTTATGGATATCTGCTACTTCTAGTGTCGCATGTATACTTGAAACACATGTAGGTTATCTAAGATTCCCTAGATGACAAATCTTAGATAATTTGAATGGAGAACATTGCATGTTTTGCGTTTGGATCTATGTAACGTTGCCCTAGAGACATTAACTGGCATTTGAATTTACAAGTATCTTTATTATTAGTAAGAAAGTTGTCACTGTTGATATTTCCAAGCACACAAATTCATAAGATATAATTAGCAGTTAGAAGAAAGCTGCCAAATTACCTGAAATCAAACAGACGAGATACCACTTAACTTTGATTATAGATTTCACAAACGTTGAGATACAGTTGTAAAATGTATGTTTATACGAGTAAACATCTATTTAGATATATCAGAGTTTAAATCCAGTCTGTGTATTTAAATTGACATATCAGAAAGATGCCGCAATTACAGACTGACTTGAAAATTTGGTGAGTTATAGGGAAATATTGGATTCATAGATTCATAGACGTACAGTGAAACTTCGATATTAAGATTACCTAACTGACTGACCCAAAGTGGTTGGATTAGAGAAGTTGTCTCTTAGGTGAGGGTCTGTTCTTATTAAATATATAGTAAGAAATTTTAAAGAGACTGGATATTTACGTTCTTAAATGGGAGGGGATATCCTAGTTGAGGTGTACTTCACATGCGGCGGTCCCACCGTATTACTGTTTTATTTGTGTAAATGCCCAATTTTAATTCTCAATCGTGTTTTGCTGTTTATTGTGTATGCATGGTAAAACCTGCTTCGGTGCACACGGAGTCACAGTATACAATGGTGTTTAATGTTAATAATTATTCAGTAATTTTTTAACTTTATCAGTGATGGATGAAATACTAAATTTTTTACTATTGCTTCCGAATTCTGGTTCTTACAGTGCGAAGTGAACGCCTCTGATCTACCGCAAAATTTTGTTTTCTTATTTTTTAAATTATATATATTATAAACATGATACCAAAGTTAAAATGCTTAAGACGATCGTTTCTGTCAATTAGACTTCATCAGTTGAGCTCCAGGTTAAAATAGATGTTTATTTTCTAAATAGGAATTGGTATCATACAAGGTCAAATAATATATCTAAATGTGTAATCAAAATCCGTATAAAAGTAACCGCTGTAAAATGATTAGTTTACAGAATTTCTATACTAAGTTATATGTTTTCAAGTGGATCGATGTAAATGAAAATATAAACATAATTTGTAAAACGGTATTACGTTTGAACCAGTACAGTATATTAGTATAAAAAGAAAGAAGACTTGTATAACGGTGCATGGGTACTATGGAGCATAAGGTAACTCCAAATGTTAATTTAGGGGCAACAGGTACATATATCTTATCGCTAGTTCTGTTAAAATTCCCAGATAACACAGAAATAAAAATGCATAGGAAATTTTCTTTCAAAGTCCTCTTTATCGCGGAATATAAACAACAAAACCAGGATATTAATCTGCAAGGAGTGATTTTCGTAAACACAGAAACATACAGCTCAGCTGGTAGCTTGAGTTATTGTTAAAATACATATCTTCCCAATTTTGTCAAAAACAGTAAATCTGATTAAATAAGTTCCTTGGGTGTTTCAGATTCAATTTTCCTTTTATCCTGCAAAATTAAGAAGTACCCATGGATATTGGATTTTCCAAGTCAATTACAATACTACAAATTGAATATAATAACGGTATCAGTATGGGAAACAGTTGCAAATCTCAAATGTGAAGTAACCAGGCGTCCTCTGTTACACTCGTCGCAAATGTTCCATGGAAACCTCTCAAGTTCTATGAAAAGGTCATCAATTAGTCTTAGCTCTGATCGGCGACAGGGAATTAATGTGCATGATCGTGCTCCAGAATACTACCTAACATTCTTGAGAAGAGGTAGATATTGTGTAACGAGATCCCCGTATCGACCATAAAACTCCTATAATGACGATTCAATTGAAATGAAAGACAAAACTTATCCCATATGCATGTTGCTTATGCGAATGTTGTAATTTTATTTCATTTTTATATTACATGTTTTCACTTCAAACTTCAAAAAAGAATACGGCTCCAGTTTGAGAGCTACACACGCTCGTATAAACTCTTCAAGAACGGAGAAACGCAAAATATAGATAAGTTTCAGATGTGGTTAATTTTTAATGTATATTTATTTACCATGTTACGTAAACTGCTATTATGAAAATGTGCAGCAACGACAAGGAGTGATTACGCATCGAATTTAATTTGTTTGTACTTTAACTTCTCTGCATTTTATCTCGGCGTTATTCACTTGCTGATTTCTCTCCGTCTCGAAATATGAATGTGTAAGTTTCAATGAATCTCCTTTGTATTGAACAGATGTTGTATGATAGAGGTAAATCGGAATTTACAGGTCAATTTGAATATTTCACGGTCACAGTGAAACTTATTACTCGCGATAAAACGTCTGATAACTTGCCAGCAAAATGCTGGCATAAATCAACGCGCATGCAATATGCATAAATGCAAGCTTAAGTTTTTAACTTACTTGGAATTCCCTTATTTCGTAATGACAAGCACAGTCCAAACGTACATTACGTTGAATTAACCTAAATGTTCCATAAATTTGGATAATTGTAATAAATGTTTTCCCAATTTAGGAATGTCGAAATTGGTTTCTGTCCAACTTCTAATGCTTGTTCAACAGATGAGGAATATTAGATCATTCTACTTATATCAGAGTTAAAAGAAAGTGGCATTACACTTTTCTCCATTTCTTTACAGTTACTATACTTCACTATGATACTATGATATATATGTAAATGTTAATGCGTGATCGACTTGTTATAACAACGTGCTTTAAACCATGAAGTCGCTCACCTCTAGTTAGGTTAGAGCCCTAATGTTTGAAATGCCTGTATATTTTCTTGCGAGGGTTCTGTAATATCTGTTCGGTTAGATAGTAACCGGGTGCTCTCTTCATAGCCTTTACCACCATATAATTAAAAAATTGTTGAAAGTAGTGAAAACACAATTTAAATGAAAACAATTGTAAGTTATGTGTAGACTGTCGAATGCCTTGTCACAGAAATGGTTTTCTTTTAATATCAGTGAATCAAATAGCTTCCAGCACTTCACAAGCTACTATACCAATACGAAATAAAAACTGATCGGTTTAAAGTGCTGTTGTAATTGTCGCCGAAATGATCTAATGATTAAAAGCCTGCTCCACATATGATCATTTTATATACGAAAGCAAACATGTAAAAATGCTGTCACGGTATTATGAGAGACCGTGCTAAAATAAATATTTTGAATATTTCACGGCCGATATTACCTATACTTTGACATCTTTCAAAAGTCAGTCTGTTGTCCTTCTCCCCATTTTTTTTTTTTTTTTTTTTTTTTTTTAATTCATTACGAATTGAAAACACATTTCTACCTAGGCCTTTAACTTAACATGTCCTTGCTATAGTCTTTATACCTGAATTTCAGTCAAATCTCCAAGACGGATTTGGGCATGTCGGTTCATTATTTTGCCTTGTATGATACCAAATGCTGTTTCGAAACTCTACATCTATTTGAAATTCGAGTTCAACAGTTGACTACCAATTTTTGATTTTACCCCATATTTAATTTTCGATTTTCAGTTGTCCAAGAAGAAGAAAAGACCGAAAGGGTGAAACGAATGGTTGGCGGTGGAGATTTACCTGTGAGTATTCTTAATGTACCTTTATAAAATGTAATCAAATAGTGTGACTTTTTACAATATTTTTGTTGCTGTTATGTTATTCTATTTTTTCTGTATTGTTATTGTTGTTATTGAAGTAATAGAAGTAGTAATTGCTGTTGTTCTTGTTGTTGTTGTAGTAGTAGTTGGTGTTGTTCTTGTTGTTGTTATAGTAGTAGTTGTTGTTTGAATAGTAGTGAAAGTCGTAGTAGTAATAGTTGTTGTTGTTGTAGAAATGTATCATCAATTACTACTACTACTACTACTACTACTACTACTACTACTACTACTACTACTACTACTACTACTACTACTACTACTACAACAACTACTAATACTACTAAAACTACTACTACTACTACTACTACTACTACTACTACTACTACTACTACTACTACTACCACTACTTACACTAGGCGTTTGCTACAACTACCGCTTCTATCACCACTATTACTATTGTCATCTGTGCAAACACTACTACTAATTACACGTCTACTACAAGTTCTACTACTGCTACCAAAACTAATATCATTGTCACTGCTCCATCAATGGTTACGATTGCTACTACTATCTACAATACTAATTCTTATCAAAATTATGATAAATCAATCAAACTCCTTCCTTTCACCATTGGAAACTTTCCATACAGTTTACATACAGTTTCCTGACTACAGGTGTTTTGCACTTAAAGTTTATATATACATCAATATCAGGGAGTTTACTTTATTTATATAGCTCTGAGTCTGGCACATGCATCCGTATTCATACGAGCTACACTTGAATAAATATTGTTTTAATTGGCGATACACGGAACATGTATTACCTCAATTTCCCCATTTAATATATCGTTAAGTCAATGCCATATTTAACTGTCAGAACAAGCAATTACTTATTTTTCAACCGTGAAAACCAATTGTGACTACTGATTTGCCTTAAAAAAAAACGTGACTACAGAATGCGCCCATTACTTTGCTATATATACATGTCGTGACAATAGGATTTAATCCTTTAATTTGGTAGATACATGTACGTAACTATGGGATGTGTCCATTAGTTATATATAACTAGTGCAAAAGAATTTTTCTTGATCGTTTTTATTTTTTACTGTATATATATATATATATATATATATGTGTGTGTGTGTGTGTGTGTGTGTGTGTGTGTGTGTGTGTGTGTGTGTGTGTGTGTGTGTGTGTGTGTGTGTGTGTGTGACTACTGGGTGTGTCCTTTAGTTTGGTGTATATACGCGACTACAGACTTGTGATTGGTGTGGTCAATCGAAAGGACTTTTCTTGCATGGCACCTGTTCTAGCCTTTTGCTTTTCAGTTTTTGTCTGCCAACTGTACATTTTTGTTAAAATTATAAATTATACTTTTATTTTACACTTTAGTTCGTCATGGTTGGTGTGAATAGATTTCATTTTAGTCCAACTACAATCAGGAATTACGATTAAAGACTTCTGAATTTTTATGATAATGGCCCCTGAATCACAGCTCCTTACAAGTACTCACTCGTGTTACCTGGACGATGTTAATAATATTCTTTTATCAAATGTCATACTGGAGAACAGCTTGTGGTATAACTCCACTTGACAGAGCGTGTTATGTCGCAAAACTTCGTTCAAAACACAGCTACATAAAATACAGGCTTGTAAAAAACAGTTAATTAGATTTCGGTCAGACTTACGCAACTTGTTTATTAAGTGTTTTGTAAACAAGCAGCTGGGAAATGTATCCAATCAAGTGTTCTCTCGTGCAGACATCCACTATGATGAGCTGTTGAGTAATAAGTTCCTATTTTCCAAATTAACAACCACTTGTAAGCGTACACGTAACCTAGAATCGTATATTATATGCTGTTGTTTTTAGAAAGTTGTTCAAAGTTGAAAATTATGCTGAATATAACCGCTACTGCGAAGTTAAACGTCTGTCACTTCAACGATTATCTATTGTTCTAAAAAGTTCATTTATTTTATTCTAAATGTTATGAGAATAATTCTCGACTTTATTTTATCTTTATGATATTTTGAACATTTTTCAATAGACTACATTTAATAGTTATATAGTTATGGTTATAATTTCTAAGATCCAATTTAATTCTTAATATGTGAATGCGGTATAACCCAAAATAACCGGAAATTAACGACACCACAAGATCAAGCACACACGATTCCTACTCGGACAATTACTTACTATCGGCACGATGGGGAAACCGACAACAAATATATGCGACAAACGTGATTGTTTCGACTTTCCTATCGTCAATGAGTAATATTTATTTATTGCCTGTATATTGTAATTAAATCTCCAGGGGTCTCCGTGCCCGAGTGATTAGAGCACAACACCATGAAGACTCTAACTTCTAGTCAGCACAGGTTCGAGGCCCGCTGGAACCTAAGCTAATTTTTGTTAGAAAGTTTGCCAGTTTATCTGCGGAGAGCCGGTGTTGTCTTCCCGGTTACATTGTACCCGGATGGTTCTGTCCTCCACCATTAATATTGGCCGCCACAATATAACTGAAAAAATTTTGAGTGTGGCGTAAAACAAAAATCAAAATAAAATAAAATCTCCAAATCGATCCGATATGCCAGGGCATGTTCAACATACGATTATTTCATAAAATGAGACATACTATTAACTAAAACGTTGTTGTCGCAAGGATAAATATGAAGAATCGCGTTGGAAGTAAACATTTCGTAAATCTCACGCTCGGTACAATGATCCTGTTAGATATTATTAATTGAAATGTCGAGTCGTCTGTTTGGTAGTCATCATTCAATCGACTTTATCGATTGTATCAAGTCATTCTTCAATTGATTTGATTTAGATTTGATGGCGGATGTTACCGGTGGAAAGGATGCTTACTATTCTATGACATCTGATCGTCTAAGGATTTCCCAGAGTTCCTTGTGCGTTCACTTCCGGAAGTTTAAAATTTTGGTACCGTTTTTCTTTTTTTATTATTATTTTTTCTTTTTAGGGAAAGATATCATATTCTTCACATTATTCTGTATGTTGTATGTGATTTAATTCCTTCTCCTTCAGCCTCTCCCAATGACAAGCGGCAATTCTGCATCAAATAGCCAACAATATGGGGGACAAGGTACCCAAGAAATTCCTTACGTAGAAACTGAAAGTCAGACGTTTGACGTGAGCGTTGGAGGCGGAAACATTCCGAATAATAATCCAAATAATCAGCAAGCCGGTTACAATACTGCCGGTCAAGATCGATCGCGGTATGGTTCAAATACCGCCACACAGTATGCGTCATCAAGAGGATCGAACTTTCGACCACAAAGAACCAGAACACAGGGGAGACAATCATATAATTACAATAATAACCCCGGATATAACTCCTACTATTTAAATTCTGCGAATAATCAAGGTTCCAGCCTAGGTGGATATTATTATGGACAGAACACAGGGCGCATGTCCGATGACCCGGTAAGTAGCAAGAATAGCAAAATTATTGAATTTCACAATACATTTTTTTTATTTGTTGATTAAAATATATTTTTGATAGATTTGTTTGTTTGTTAGATAGTTTGTCCTCATGACCCAGTTCATCATATGGTTTTGACACAGCATTTTATGACGCATACACACGCCTATACAGAAACTCCAATATGACAAACAAGTCTTTATATTTATAAACAAAATATGTGACCATTTGTTGATAACCATAGATATATAAAACTTAAGTGTAAGAGAGAGAGAGAGAGAGAGAGAGAGAGAGAGAGAGAGAGAGAGAGAGAGAGAGAGAGAGAGAGAGAGAGAGAGAGAGAGAGAGAGAGAGAGAGAGAGAGAGAGAGAGAGATAGTGTGTGTTGTTATTCGAAATCCGTTGATAGGTGTTTTATGTGGATATCTCTGTAGCTTATCAGTTCGTTCAACTTAATACCAAGCGAACAATTGACTTCCTGGAAATCATATAACGTAACTTGTTGCGTCATCTCCTGAAAAACTCCTTAATTCCAACAAGTATACACTTTATTACTGATAATGTTTTAACTACTGCAACGGATTATTATCAGCTACGATATCGAGATTGAGGTAGAATCAAAACACTTAATACCAGTGGTGGGGTCAATGTTCTTACATGTTTTATAATTACAATAAAAGCATCGTCCCCGTACTATACAAACTAAAACTAAATAAATGTAAAGAAAATAAGTAAACAATAACAATTTTTTGTATTGTTGTTTAACATCCCACGCAAGAATATTTCACTGATATGGAGACGTCACCAAATGCCGGCGAGGGGCTTCAAATTTTGGCCTATGCTCGGCACGTACGGCCATTGAGCAGTGAGGGTTCTTTAACGTGCCGACACCTACATTTACAATTACAAAAACACAACATATCTCTTAAGGCAAATTTCTTTTGCAAATAATTTTGCAAAAATAATGTTTTTCAGAATATCAGGTAGAATGGTCAAGGTTATATTATTTGCAGAATCTATCGATTACATCGATTTAAAACGAAAACATTTCCCATGATACAGTCGAAACCACTAATATTGAACCCGTTTACATTGAAATCTCGCAGTAATTTAAATGATTTAGATTCCCAGTCAAAATTTCCTTATTACAATTATAACCCGTATATTTTTGAAAACCCTCTTTATTTGAAAATTTCAGTATATCCGGGTCAGACTGTCAAATTGTCCTAAGGCGCGCTATAACTCATTTTTTTTCATGCCATGGGCAATTAGAAATGAAATCTTTAAAACAAATTTTGAGATTGTAAAAATAAGCAAAATTTTAGGAAATGAGTGAAAGAGCGCTTTGATACATTATATTTGTATTTACTTAAATGTCTGTCTCTCACAAAAAACAACAACAATAATAATAATAAAATAATCTACAACATCGAACAGAAACGTTTTATATTTGAAATATTGCATTCCCTAGACTGTAGGATTCCTTAAATCTATGTCATTACCTAAACCCGTCTTTTACAATTCCTGAGTTTGATGAATACAGTTGTCTAAATAAACGGGAGCATATCGTGTGAACGATGATGGACAAAGCCATGTTCTCTACCATCAAAAGAACCCATTAGATATGCGTAACGTGTATATCACATATATTATCAGAACATCACCTGTTACTTCGCATCAAATAGATGTTTGCACAGTGTTTCGTTGTACAACATACCGGATCCTGATGAGCATTGGCCATAGGCTTACAGTGAATAACAAACTATATCGCAAGTACCCTACGTTAATACGTGTTTCAATTGTGTATGCAGTCTTTAGCATTTTTTATTTGTTCCTATTTGTTTTAAATATAATATTTACAACCACCGAGTCGTTGGTGGACCGTTTGAATCCCCGAGGGCTAATATAAACCCAGTACCTAGTATAACGGTACCAGTTGATTATTTTATACTGCAGTAATATGTAATATCGAATGGTTAGCACGGTTTAAATTCTAAATTTTTAAGAAACTAAGATATCTATCTTTTTTATAGTGGGTACTACTAGACGGATTTATGAATACATATACATTATCTTTTTGGTCTTCGATAATACCACTTTTTGTTTCGGAATTCTACATGAATTTTGAATTCGAGCTCAACTGATGGTCAGAAACAATCATCTTGAGCGTTTGTATGGATCCCTTTTTTACAAAAATATAACTTTGATATATATGTGTCTCTCTCTCTCTTTCTCTTTCTCTCTCTCTCTCTCTCTCTCTCTCTCTCTCTCTCTCTCTCTCTCTCTCTATATATATATATATATATATATATATATATATATATATAAAGTAATATAGCCATAGCGGACACCTTTATATAAGGATTACCTGTTTATAAAGGCCAGTTTTTTCAAGTCCCTTAACTGCATACTTCAACTAAATTGAACCTGTGTATAAGGGACAACTGCACATAAAGGTAAATATTTCTGTTTCCTTGAGTTTCACTATATATACACACACACACACACACATATATATATATATATATATATATATATATATATATATATATATATATATATATATATATATATATATATATATATATATATATAATACTCATTACTAGATAATCGTATTCGCTTTGAAATGAATGCCTTATTTATTCGAACAAATATGTAATACAGGTATTTTTCTGAAAGATATGACCGTTAAGATTAAAATGTAATTATACATCAGGTTGAAAATATTGAGTCAATGACAGTTTATCAATAAACAACCATTTGGGTCAAATATATTATTCACAGCGAATAACCGTATTGGTCTATAGATAACGTTGTACATAGCGTTTTATTCGTGAATAGGATGGTTGAGGCTCTAATAGCGACATACATAGATCATTTTAACACGGGCAAAAACTTAACATTTGCCATACGTTCGACTTAAGAAGCGAATGGTTTGGGTGTTCCGGATGTAACGTTTAATCGTAGTCTGGATTGACGGTGTACGTTCCATGTTAATCTATCTGAAGTGTCAGAAAACCATCATATTACTCAATGTTTTTTGTACTTCACTCAATGTTGGCGACGTCTTAATATAACTAAAATCCCCATAGTGAAGTTATCAAAACAACACTGAAAAATATATATCAAAATTGACCAGGCTAAATATGAAATTACAGGGTGAAATAGGTGTGGTATTTGTTGGTTTGTGTTTACAAGTATTTTTTATTTTTGTCTTTTTTATAGACTTGCCCTCCTAGTGATGGATACAGACTCCTTATCAACAATATGAGATGCAACCAAGCTGTTGATGCTATCGGAAAGTTTATCTGCTACAACTACGAACGCTCATCGAGAGAGTGCTGTCAAAAATGTCTAACTCTGAAAAACCGTTCGCAGAGAGGTATTATACATTCACACACATGTATTATATATATATATATATATATATATATATATATATATATATATATATATATATATATATATATATATATATAGCAGCACAGCAAACAACAATATCAATAAAGAATAACAATATACCAATATAGAAATAACAAGGCACCTTGCCCCGGCAGGGGTTCGAACTCTCGACCTACGGCACCAATTGACTGGCTCCCATACTCGACACTCTAACCATTTACGCATTCATATATATAGTAAAACCTGCTATAGCGGCCACCTCTATATAAGGATCACCTGTATATAAAGGCCAGTTTTGAAAAGTCCCTTGACTGCATACTTCAACTAAATTGAACCTGTGTATAAGGGTCACCTGCATATAGAGGTCAATATTCTCTAGTACCTTGGGTGGCCCCTTTATACAGGTTTTACTGTATATATATATATATATATATATATATATATATATATATATATATATATATATATATATATATATATATATATATCAAAGGGACTAACTTTTTCTTCTCAAATAGATATTGATTTCAAAATTAAAGGGTCATAATAGTAATAAAGAAAGAACAGAAAATCAAAATCATTTGAAATAAATCAGGATTTCAATGTGATAGGGTTATATACAAGTTGGTTCGACTGTATATATATATATATATACAATGAAATGCACTATACGTCTCTCAGTATATTTCTATATATCTTAATTACAATGATTACATTTTTGCAGGATGTGAGTATGGTGACAGATCTAACCAATGCACTAATATTGAGCCTTTTGACTGTTACTCGTCTCGGACAAGAGAAATATGCTGCGAAAGATGTAATTTGTATTTCAATCAAATGCGAACAGGTGCGTATGGAATTTAAAAACATTCTACCATAACTTGTGTTGTTAACTGATGAAGTCTAATTAACAGAAACAATCGCCTTGAGCATTATAACTTTCGTACTGTGTTTATATGATATTATCATACCACTCTCAAGTATTTGTATAAATGAATTTGCAGTTAGTTAAACATATACAAATAACTAACAAGGCTGAATAAATCTCATTGCCTGAGAAATTAAAATTTGACCCTACACTAATACTGTAATGAAAAAATGGCTGACGCGGAAAAGGTTTGTACATGAAGTTGCTTCAGGTTTCTTGTCTGCAGTCAAAGTCGGTGATGTTATAAAAGTTGTAGGGAAAGGGGTCCGTTATTGAAGATTCTAACAATGAAGGGTTTCCTCCCTTTGACATATTTGTGTAATCTGGAGAAACTGACCGAAGCAAGGTACAGGTATGACACCATCATAAGAGTCCGAGCCCAATGTTTCCATGGTGTCTGGACATGATGTAGGCTAATTAAGGGTTATCATGTGACTGTTTTACAAACATTGACAGGGTATCGGCGATTCCCCTGTCAGAAATAAAGTTTTAACGCGAGGCGTTAGCGGTATTTATAAACATGGTAAATGAATTTGGGAAATGCCGATTTATATATTTCTCATACCCGACAGCTTAATGCATTTCTTTATACGATGTATTATTTTGATCCATTATTGCAAAACTATAACTTTGGTATTATGTTTATAATATGAAAAGTCCAACTGAGGTCATTGTTCAAAGTGTAATTAAACGGATTTAAGGCATTTATTTCCGAACTCAACTTGTAAAATGATATTACGTATAACAATAAAATATAACAATAGTCTGTTTTGACCTATTTTACTTGACACTATGATTATAACATCGTCGTAGAACCACGGTCCGGAATCGCTATGCTCTTTCTTACCCGTGATATCTTGCACCCGAAAACTTTCGTAGCTAATGAATATTTATAAGGAGTAGGTGATGTCCAATTTATCCAATAACAGTAGTTGTAATCCCCAACGGACGTTATCGCATAGACTGTTGATCCAATACAATTCTTAAATTGTTTAAAAGCCTCGATCTGATTGGTTAACGAATGCGAGTACCGTTTACTGGCATTGACTGGATATTTATGAATAATAAAATACATGTACGAGAGATTTCGGTCTCATGATACCACGGATAGGAATATTTTTTAACCATTTTGAACGTTATAGGAGGCTTATTTATTTCAAATGTTTATTACCCAGATATATTTGTTTTTCAGTCTACATAGGTTGGGACCCTGGTTTCAGACTTATCGTAATGTCTATCACACATTAAATGGCTAGCTGTAATATTGTGCATGCATAAAATAATACAAAATTACCAAAATAATATCCTTATAGGTATAAACTCCTGCGAATATGGAGACCTCACTCCAAGGTGTACGGCAATAACACAACAGCGCCATTTGTGTTATCTACCAGAAAATCAAAGATTGTGTTGCATAACTTGCCCGAGACTTGAAGATCGTACAAAACCAGGTACAAAGTAATGTTATATCTACTTGTATTTTAAGTATTCAGGACAATTCAAAACTGAAGTATTTTTTTCTATGAACAAAAAATGGTTGTATTGAACGAGGCGTATGCCGATGTCTGTAGTGTAAATCACATGGGTTAATGTATCTCTCTCTCTCTCTCTCTCTCTCTCTCTCTCTCTCTCTCTCTCTCTCTCTCTCTCTCTCTCTCTCTCTCTCTCTCTCTCTCTCTCTCTCTCTCTCTCTCTCTCTCTCTCTCTCTCTCTCTCTCTCTTCAATTCCAAAATACCCACGACCTTGCTAAGTACCAGTTACTATCTGTGCGATATAGCAACCAAGGTTTTACCTAGACCAATGTATTGAACCATCGAACTCCCATACGAGAACATAACGCTTTATCTGATGAGGTACTGCTACTAATTCAATATTCATACCATGCTTACATAATTCATAGATACCTATACAATGAGTGTTTAGGTATAGTCGGTTTGTCATATATAATATCATTTATAACATTTATGTATTGATAGCAATATAGAACAAACAGATGATAGTTTCAATAAAAAACTCTGTCTTCATCCTTTGTGTTTATATGTTATTCAAATATAAAAAACATCCACATTTCTGATTCAGATTTAAGTTAATACTGTTTATTTTTAAAGCACAGAGAAGACAAGTATTCCCTTTAAATCAAACACAATGTCATTTTATATCACAATGAAAAATGCAATATATTCATGATTGTTTCTTTTTCTTCAGGCTGTAAATGGGGAGATCAGAATCCACAAATCTGTAATCCATTTAATGCCGATGGATTATTAATGATAAATTGTTATTCGGAATCCGTGAAACAAGTTTGCTGTGCCTCCTGTGAAAGACTTAGGAATCGGACTGGTGACGCTATACCAGGTATAAATCATCACCATAGTCTTATTATGTAGTTTTCTTTTAGTTTTCTTTTAGTTTTTTTTTCTTTTGTTTTTTTTTTTTGTGTGTTTCTTTGTGTTTTTGGTTTTTGTTTTTGTTTTTGTTTTTTTACTAGTTTATTTGTGTCTTGATATTAAAGTTATGTAAACAAATGTGTGAAATCGCTGAAAATTTGCCGACATTTTGTTAACTAGAGTAAATTGAGAAAGAAATTACAATGTCATATAAAAGAAGATGCAATGGTGTACAAACGATATGTGTCATTGTTAGTTCATGTATTTTTTGTTCAACTGTAATACTTTGCTTTTTAAAGCAAACAGAATAAAAATGCATCTTCTTTGAAGGAGATAATATATTGAAAACATAAAATATTGTTTATAAATACATCATTGTTAGAGAACATACGAAAGTGAAAAATGTTAGAACAATGAATCGCAAGAAAGCCACTGAAACCTAACCTTTGATAATTAATTATTATTCTAAATATAACAAAATCTCAGATGCCAAAGTATAAATTAATAGAATGTCCAGGATATCGGTAAAAATCCTGTAAAAATGGACAAACACGAACCTCTGGAAACCAAGAGGTGGGATCAGGTGCCATGGAGGAGTAAGCATCCCCTGTCGACCGGTCACATCCGCCGTGAGTCCACAGTCAAATCCAATGAAATACGTGAAGACTGAATCCTCGTCACAATTGGTACAGACGTCTCAACATTTCACGTAATGAAACAGAGTAATCGCAAACAAGACTATTATACCGACCGTAAAATTTGCGGAAATTATGTTTCGCAAATTGTATATCATACAAAAATATTAAAATTTCAAAAAAATTAATATTTTAAACCCTTCGTTCTATAATACACTGGTCTAAAAATAGAACAGATCATACCATTTAGATATTTAGGGTTGAACGGGTTAAGAAACTTAGTTTGTAAGAATGCTATAAAATACTTTTCTTATTATATAATAAGTTCTCTTTTGATTTTATTTGCTCACTGCTAACTAAGTATACTATTAAAATTTATAATTATACTTTGATTTAACCTAAGTTATATATACATATTGTCGTTTAGCCAGGATATCATTTATCGAATATGATGTCAAAATATGATGGCTAAATAAGAGTGAATTGATTTTGATGGAGATTTAAACTTAATACGAACAATTTCCGACAAATTAGAAATGTGAAACGAAGGCAAATAAATATGCATTATTGTTATTTTTTTAATCAGTAGGATCGTTACACTGACTGATTATATCTAATTATACAATAAAAATAAAAACGAATTTTAGATTAAAATTATCCTCATATATGTAATTAAGAAATGCTAAACTATCAACACTGATGTCGATTGTATTCTGGTAAGATTCAATATATGTGTATAATATGTTGTAACCTGTTATCTAAGAGAGACAACTCTTGTTTTAAAAAAACATAGTATGATTTACCTCTCTTGCTACTAGTGCTAAAACTTTCCATTAAAAAATGTTCAACAGATGATCAAATAAAATACAGAAAAAATTATCCAGTGAAAACCAATACATTATTTCTTAAATTCATTCAAAAGAAAGAAAACATGTAGTGAAAAGAGGCGCATAAAATAAATTAAAAAATGTGTTGCTGGGTTAGTTGCGTCCGTGATTATATCAATAGCAGTGATAAAACATAAGATTTGTGAACAATATTCACAAAGTATTCAGATCATATTTACAACTAATCTAACCGTCATGATTTATTATATGTTACTTATCATAATTGTGTTTTTAAGAAAGTCATAAGTTAATGCTACAAACCCTACAGGCTACAATAGACTGGTCTTAACAATAGAAAAGGGCATGCCATCTAAATCCTTAAGGCTGAAAGGGTTTAGTCGAAAAGACAATATACTAATATGGTGAACGTTGGAAACCGCGGACCTCAGATCAGTTCTATAAACTCATATCAAGACTCGAAGTCACCAAATTTACTCATTACTTAAGCTCAACTTTTTAACTTTTGGTTCTTATAAATAGGAAACACATCATTAGTTTTCATCATTCACAAAACATTTCAGGTACTCTTATGAGATTCCTGTAAACATTACTAAGTACTACTGTACACACTGTTTGAATATGTACTAAAACAATATTTTCATCAATATTAACAATTGTATATCATCAATATATAAACATATCCAGTTAAAGCAAAGGCCTGTGTATGTTTATAGTAAAATTTATATAACCTGGCGGGGAGGAGTCTTGTGAATCCTTTCTTGACCTGGACAAGTTTAAATTTTAGGTAATAAAGCATGTCATCAAAATTACCCTGACTCGAGTAATCGTTCCTACTTGTCACCGTACATACGAGACTACCCAGTGAGGAATAAAACTTATTTCCCGTGCAACTTGTCAAACCGAAAAGTGAGTAGAATCATCTGTGTGATAATCAAAAGGTTACTCCGTCCCGCCATCTTATGTTGATCGGACAATACCTCAAAATCACGAAAAGTTAAATCAGCTTAGGTGCTGAGTAAATTTATTGACTTACCGCTAAGGTATCAAGTGACATGGAACATTTAGCATCATCTTTGTAACAACAATATTTTATTCTGTTGATAATACAGCACAATATAGTCTAACTTTTCGTAAATCTGATCTCATAATTAAGATATGTTGGATGCTGTTGTTGTGAACGGCGTAAGGTAGGAATAATTCAATTCTTCAGAAGACGCTACGAGTTGCAGTTGAAAAGTTGTAAATCGACGCTGTTAAATTAAAAGGTCGTAACTACAATTTTCAAACGTTTCCGTAGAAGGAAAAAAGAACTTATTTTCAATTGGACTAACACAGATGTTGCAATAGTAACTTGCACATGTATTTGTATTCAATACCTAAGTCAAAATAGATAATAAATAGCAATGATAGAGTCAAAATATTTCATGTAAAAGCTTCATTTGATGTAGATACAACCTTTCAACCCATGATTCCAAATGTAACTGTACAGTAATTTGGGTCGTATCTGCCATTTACGACCTTTTGTGAATGACTTTATCGGGTTATTTTTAGGACGTATCTGTCACTTACGACCTTTCATAAGTCATTTTTTCTTCATTTTCGGAGGCTATTGACTTGATTTTTTTAGCAGGAGGATGCAGAATTGAAATCTGTTCCCACTGACAAATTATTGACACAAGGATATCGAAAACCGCGTTTAATATCAATGTTCCGCAAATTTTACAGTCGGTATAATAGTCTTGTTTGCGACTACTCTGTTTCACTAAGTGAAATGTTGAGTTGCCTTTTCGTTGGCGGTTGTTGAGACGTCTGTACCAATAGTGACGAGGATACACTCCTCACGTATTTCATTGGACTGTGGACTCACGGCGGGTGTGACCGGTCGACAGGGGATGCTTACTCCTCCGTGCTTACTCCTCCATGGCACCTGATCCCACCTCTTGGTTTCCAGAGGTCCGTGTTTGTCCATTTTTACCGGATTTGTATCTATGTCCTGGACATTCTATTGATTTATACTTTGGTATCTGAGATTTTATATATTTTTTCTAGAAGGCCATGTGGTAATGAGGTGTAACCTCTAGCACATACAATGTCCGTTTCATAACCCATATAGTACTCGATGCAAACTGGAATGGAGAGAAACTACAGCCGAAATTTAATGATTTGACAGCATTGATACATCGTTGTCAAATATATTTGCTGGAGTCAACCTTGATGGTGGACAAGTATTCATGTCAACCCAAAACAAGGGCATAATTGTACATAAGGCCAAACTAAATGCTCAAGACGATCGTCTCTGTCGATAAGAATTCATCAGCTGTGCTCGAATTTAATATAGATATATTTAAAAGTGGTGAACAATCATTACCTTAGTTAGTCCTATAGTCTCAAGTTTGATATGGAAGGAATTGAACAGCCGCTGTAAGCATTGAACAAACCACGTGCGATTCATATCATAAATATACCTGCATTTTATTTGTAAAAATTCATTTCAGATGATAGACATTTAAAATTCTTTCTGTCTCTTTCAGGATGTGAATATGGCGATCGGCCGGTATCATTTAGTACCATCCGGGGTGTTTTGAGCTGTGCCAACTACGTCCGGACGTTTGGGGTACAAGTTTGTGATTTTTCGGACATCAACACACATTGTTGCCACACGTGTTACAGATACCGGCAGTTATTAGGAAGACGAGGTTAAAGCGGATGGATTTGAAAACATTTTTCAGTGCAAGCCAAAAATGACATCACATTTTGAAAACCGGATCACTTAATAATTAATTTCATCAAATTTTATACTCTGATAATGGTGTGGAGAATTTATTATCGCGCATGTGCATTGACAAACAGTAGAGAATTATGATGACGTATTCAATGAACACTGGGGTATGTTTCAAAACTCAAATCAATTCACATATTTTGCGATAGTTTTTGTCTTCAGAGTCTGTATGGTTTTCGTGCACATGCACTGAAGACTTTTTTTTAGAGAATTGTGACATTTTCAGTGAATGCAGAAAAATGTGTCAAAACGTCATTAACAATTTTTACAGTCATCGTCTTCACACTTAGTTGACGTTCTTCCGTTTTCCGTGTTGTTGTAATTTCTTGTCTATATTAATTTTGTTCATCATGTCACTTATTTCATTTCAATTGTTGTATTCTCATGTTAAATTATTAAGTCGCTCGCTTTGGAGCCGAAATATTAAAAGTTACTGTAGACAGAACTTCACTTTGCGCACTACCAATTCATTTATTCGATTTTCAATTAAACAGAGAAACCTGCGCATAATAAAATATTTACCACTTAATGCTATGTTATATGCCATCAGCCCAAGTGCTAAGTTTTACTTTAATGTTTTATTATTCATCCTAGTAAATTAAAAAATCACGATTTGACTTTGCATTGTAATTTCTCTTCATCATTTCCGGTTCCACTACAGACTGTGGTAATGAACGATAACACTATGTATGACACTTCGTGTAAGTTATAGAGGGCGATTCTGCGAACGCAATGTTCATATTCAATGTAAAAGAAATGGTTAGTATTTGAAAAAGGATACAAACAATGGAATGAAAGTCTACGAAAATGAGAACGTGAATGTGGATTTAAAATGGGTACCTTATCAGTGATATTAAAAGATTGCATCATTAAAGTGATTACCTTCAAATACCAGAATCAGACAGGATTAATCAATGAGATAAATTGTTAACTGAATGGAATTTGTAAATTTGGAAATCATACCTACCCTAATAATGGATTTGGATCTCGGTCGCGATCTCGTTCTTTCTCAAACAATTTAAATCACTCACCAGGCAAACAATTGATAGGATAGTGCTGAAATTGTTGACATCGATAATTACAGATGTGTATGCGTAAAATTCTGAAAGAAGTGTACCCAGTGACCATTTCATCAAATATTATTTTTCAAATATTCAAGTAGTTTGAATTGAATTTCCATTCCTATGATGAACGAAGACTGACGGTGGCGTCAGAGAGTCAGTGATGAGAGTATTGCGCTTTAAATCATGAAGTATCTCACTTCACAGTCCCGTTGGAACCTAAGCTAATTGTTTAGAGAAAATTTGACAATTTACTTGAAGAAGGCCGGTGGTCTCTTCCCTGGAACATTGTATTCGGGTTCTCCCCTCCACCATTAAATCTGGCCGCCACCATATAACTAAGAAATTATTGAGTGTGGTGTAAAACAACATCAAAATTCAAATTAAAACTACGATTGACTGAAATGGTCCACATGGTCGACATACAAGATCATTGGATACAAATCTGAAAGGTTATTACCAGAAAATCATTTGAAAACGTTTGATCCTACATTCGTAACAAGTAAGTAGTTCAACAGAGTACAGTTGAATTCACCATAAGTCTTGTGTTTAACTATGTTCCCCGCTGGGAGCCATGTTATATAATGGACCGTATCAAAGTAACAATACTGCTATGTTTGGTTTCAATCCATTCAGTGGTTCTTTAGTTAAAGATTGATAACTGGTCGCCAACATAAAAACACCAATGAAAGAAAACCTAATCTAGATAAAGGTTCTGTATGCATTTCCAATGGGGCCCTCCGCTAAACTAAATACCTTGTTGAAAATCATCTTGGATTATAAATTGGAACCAAAGTAAGACCACTTGGGCAGAGCCTTGTAAGAAATATTTATGTCATGTTTAGTTTCAATCCATTTGTTTGTTCTCTTAAAGAAGCTTATTATATGTTTTCCCATTATAATCCTTTGTTACACTAAGTCCACCTCTGGCGATCTATTTGACGATGGATCCGCACCAAAAAACAGCATTTAATCAGCACTTTGTATGAATCATCCATGCCATATTTTGTTTCAATCCATTCAGTGGTTCTCTTGAGGAAAATTATTGTATACATTTCACATAGTTAAAATTTAATTCCCTCCGCGTCAGGTGAGCTTATAACTTAAGCCTGTCGTAGGAACATAGTTACAATATAATACAATAGTATACAATTAACAAAAATGTGATAAAATGATGGACTAAAATCGTTGGTAATATAATTTTCAAAATTAGAAGAAATGCATTTTTTTTAAATATAAAGTGGTTACTTAACGAGTTATCAGTTTATTTTGGTTGCTTCAGATGTGGTTATTATTAATATTATAAAGGGGCATTAGCTGTGTTTTTCAGTTTTTGTTTTCCTTTTATTCTACTTCGACTGATATTCAGTAACAAAAAAAGAGATATATACAGGCATAACTTTTATTAAATTCCTAGCTTGCACTTTTTAAAATTTCAATTGATTAACTCAACCTTACTATTTGTATATGAATACCACAATAGGCCTGACCTTATTTTCACTAAATGTATAGAAATATAAAATTTTATGCCTGCGCATAGCGCTTATTTATTACTGTACATCAAGTACAAGTAGTCAAAGTAGACAAAATTGAAATTTAATCTTTTTGGTAAACACGGCCAATGCCCCTTTAAGATCAGTAATCTGATTAGATGCCAAATTATGCAGTCAATATTATCGCATTTTCTCTATCATACCTTCTTTATGAGTGAATTTAGCTAGTTTGTAATGCCTGCAGTATTCGTATTAAAACTAGTACTTTGACCCCCAATATGAACATACTAAACCGATAACGATTAGGGAAATATAACTCACCAACCCCTAAAAATCAATGGACTCTTCTGTAGATCAAAGACTTAGTCCGGTCAAGGTGTGTCTTTAGGAACGAATGAGTTAGAGAATGGAAGAAAAATATGTATGTAGAAAAAGACGAATATTCGCATACGAATAGTAATCACTATATTTGAATATTGATTTTGGATATTCATGTTATCTCTAATTTAATTTCATCTCTTACTACTGTCATAAGAACAAAAAAAATCAGTTAAATAGGGCACATATCTAATTTCTAAGTATATCTATGGCTGGTTTGGATTAATTTTATCTAATGGTTCAGACTTGAATGCCATGCGTTTGAACACAACTGAGACCACTAAAAGTTGTGCAGGTATTGAGTAAGTAATCTGTCCGCTACAACTCGGTCAATGTGTCTATTTTCACATTAGAGGGCAGAACAGTGAAGGCCAGACAAGGGTAATAATGTCATTGAAAGTTCTGTTATCCTTACTTTGTCCATCATGATTAAAATAATTCGCATTTCAACAAAACTGTTACAAAATTTATTATTGTTCGTGATTTAGAAAACAAATTGTGAAATTATTATGCTATGACGTTATAAATACCGAAACAAGTTTATTCAACGGATATAAGTATCAAAATCCACGATTTCAAACTTTATAACAAAAACATATTACTAAACAACTATTAGTAAACCTGGCCAATGATATGTAGTGCTTGTCTGTCATCTTTATAAACAAATTCATTATGTAGTTATAGGGAACTATATTTCAATGAAGTTTCATTAACTCGTCTCGGGCTTTTTTAAAGGCTGATAGTTCGTGTTGTGTTTAGTTTTAGCTTTATTTTTCTATTTGTAACGATTTTGACCGATGAAACAAGATGTTTGGTTTTTTTTTTCATTCCATTTCATCTGTCAAATGCATGTGCTTTAATCGTTTTAGTATAAAACAGTTGAAAAATCCCCAGATTATATTTTAGGTTTCCTAAAATAAAATAAAATTCAAGGATTGTGGTGTGTTATATCTAAAGTTTTACGTTTTTGTGTTGGACATGCTTATATTGAAGTACCGAAGTAATAATAAACTTTGAGTCCATTACAAGACGACCAATTGAATATTCAAATGGTTTCAACATGAAGAACAACTGCGAATCTCAAACGGGATTGGAGCAAGTATCCGGAAGGAGTCTACTTAGCTGATGTTCTGAGTAGGTTTGCCAGTCGACTTTCGGAAGACCGGTGGTCTCCTCACGCATATTTCTCACCGTCACTATGTAAAACTGGTCGTCACCATATGACAAAACTAGTTTACTGCTAACTGTTGACATGACCTTATTGATGAAAGAGATATATTTTGCGATATACAGTGGATTCTGGCCTAAAGACCACCTCGCTGAGGAAACCACCGCATTTCAGACCACAAATTTCCAGTCTCGTTATGATAATTTAATAAGTACAGAACCTCACTTACGAAACCACATCACTAATCAGACCACTTAGAGTCGGTCAGTTAGGTTGTCTTAATAGCGAGGTTCTACTGTAACGCCTCACTAATCAGACTACTTAGAAGTTAGGTTGTCTTAATAGCGAGGTTCTACTGTAACGCCTCACTAATCAGACTACTTAGAGTCGGTCAGTTAGGTTGTCTTAATAGCGAGGTTCTACTGTAATGCCTCACTAATCAGACTACTTAGAGTCGGTCAGTTAGGTTGTCTTAATAGCGAGGTTCTACTGTAACGCCTCACTAATCAGACTACTTAGAGTCGGTCAGTTAGGTTGTCTTAATAGCGAGGTTCTACTGTAACGCCTCACTAATCAGACTACTTAGAGTCGGTCAGTTAGGTTGTCTTAATAGCGAGGTTCTACTGTAACGCCTCACTAATCAGACTACTTAGAGTCGGTCAGTTAGGTTGTCTTAATAGCGAGGTTCCACTGTAACGCCTCACTAATCAGACTACTTAGAGTCGGTCAGTTAGGTGGTCTTAATAGCGAGGTTCCACTATATATATATTACCGTTTTCAGATATGTAATTTGCGATAATATAGCGATATGATATCAAGACGACAGTAATTCAAATGTCTGAAACAATGATTATTCATTCAAACTTTCATAGCTCGAACGCTGGTGAGATTATTTTATCGGTCTAACTAAATTCCCCTGCATTCAAAAGTAACAGTTTCCAGACTAAAAGAAGATGTTGTTAAATGATTTAAAGCGTCCCTGAGAGATTACAGACAACTGCAGCAAAGATAACATGAATTAAAGAGCTGAAAATATAAAAATGAAACAGATTTAACCTTGGTATGAATGTATTTCACCAAGAAAAAGAAAACAAGAAAGATATATGAGTAAACGGATATTAGATAACTTTCTTAGGGAATTGTGGTTTTAACAACATTTATTGCACCATACAGCTGTAAAAATATGATAAATGACTTCGGTGTAGTGTTAATCAAATAGGCACTTACGCCACTGAAGTATATTCTATTTCATTGGGTTGAGTAAACCCTTGGACGGTCATTTACGCTTAATATAGGAATTTATAAGTAATACATTTATGTGATTTTTTTCTAAATAGATTTACGCAATACTTTCTAAACGCACATTTCCTTGGCTTGTTTTGCTTTTTTCTGAACACTGATAGGAGTCTATAGCATAGGTCAAAATTTGACTTTAGTAGGTGATATATCCATGTAATTGAGAAAACATGAACAAAAATAAAATATCGTGGTGAAATAAAATATCAGGATCAGAACCATCGTCGTTTATCGCTGGTTCTTCCATATTCATATACATATACATATACTTTCATTTTTTCATTATTATTTAACGCGCAAGTAATCATTTTTACTTATACATATATGTAGATATAACCAGTTTCAAGTGAACAGCCACAGATAATGACCTGTTTTGAATTCATGATAAAGTAGTGCTGGTAGTGCCGTGACATTGATCCCTCGGATTTTAATCTTATCCGTACGTCCCATGTGTGTCTCCTTTCATGTCAGACCCTTGACGAAAGTATCGTTACAATCAAATAGTATGGCACGGACCGGGATTCGAAGTGGAATATCTCATACCATTCTCAGACACAAAATCAAATCTCTGACCTCTTGTCTGCGGAGTGGAATACAATTTTATTCTGTGGTTTACAATTTAACTTGTAATAAAATTCGTCACCTCTCGCCTGCCGAGTTATATGCCATTCTAGCCTTTGAGTAGCTGCAAAACAGTTTAACTCGTAATAAAATTCGTCATTCCTAACAGCAAACAGTTTTAAGTCAAATCAGAGTAACACCTCTCCCGCAAAATGAAGTCAGATATTTAGAACATCAGCTTCAGATTGACGAGATCAAATCTGAGATGTTTTGAAATCAACATTGTAAAGTTTCTCGCATTGTTGTGTCACTGGCCATTGACACGGTCAGACTGTGCTCTCTATTACTAGCAAGTAAGAGAAAGGTAACACCCCATTATACGTAGAAGACAGAAAAATATTCTATAATATATCGCAGACTTGGTAATTCTGTTATTCCGTAATTCTTACCCATTCCACCATTGAAAATCGCAAAAATATATTTTATTCATACAGGTAAAATGTATCTTTACTACCTATGTACATAACATACAAAAGATTCATTAGGATTAATACCAGTTGACATATTTGCTATGAGAATGTCGCATATAACATTACTTGACATTACGAGAAAAGACTTGTTTTTATAACAAGATATATGTCAAAAGTCAAACAACAGATATTTGTATTATCAACCAACGCAGTAAAACGAATAGAAACTACAAACCGTTGTCGTCATTTATCCTGGATAATTTTGGAATTGCCATCATGGGATCACTGCATACAAGAATATTCTAAATTTACGTGTTGTGAAATTGGTCATATATCATTTTTGAAAAGTTCTCCAGTCCCTGGGCTCATGTTTTATAATCTCGGAATCGATAATCATCGTCCTACCTAAGAGGAATGTATGGTCTTTTATATTGAAAGAAACATCTTATCATTAACTAAAACGTTTCGTACATGAGGTTTTCTAAACATTATTACCCAATTATGCGCAAAAATTATTTCTTTTGTCCCAAGAGAATATGAAAATTATTTTAACTCCAACCAATGTCGTCATCAGTCAGAATCTGTTTGCATTAGCAATCCTCAATCTAGCAATCTGAAAAACGAAGAAAATTATGAAATCAGAGTTACATGAGACCATTACAGCCTTCTAGGGTACCATGAAACTTGAAAAGAAGACAGTTTGATTAAAGCTAATTCTGATTAAACCTTTTCATTCATTTGACTTTGTCCCGTATAAAAATCTAAATGTCGGTGATATTTTCGACGGACAATATTCACAGAATCTTTGTTCAAGTGTATATACTTGTAGACATAGTATCTTTATGTGTCTGTTTGATTCTTCCTTATCATTCATGCCCAATGCGCCGTAGATGACATTTTCAAACTCGCTTGAAATGTTTTCAATGCCTAAGAAAGAAAAAGCTATAAAATTTATGTCTTTTTATCTCTATGCAGTGCATATTTGATGTTCGTTTGACATGATATTCAAATAGTGCGCGTAACCCTGATCAACCACGAGCCACTGAATAAATATTTCAAAATAATTACGTCATGCATTCTAACTAAGATTAATAGGTATTATACCTTAAGATATACAAAGAAATATTTTAATAGAAAGTTTTGGTCATAAACTTGTTCTATTTCTACAACTGTTTGATGTTTATATTTAATGTCAGTTGTTTGTATTAGACAATAAATTGTCTAAATTGGTTTTGTTAATGATAAATCTTCCGATCGCCATACACACATTCACAAAAACATAATTGCGCGTGTATTTATTTGTGTGTCCTAAGTTATTCAATTCTGTAGTCGACGTAATACATTTTAATCCGAGTATTCAAAACACTAATTATATATATATATATATATATATATATATATATATATATATATATATATATATATATATATATATATATAGTGTGTGTGTGTGTGTGTGTGTGTGTGTGTTTGAGTGTGTGTGTCCTCAAATTTGTATTTTTGTATTCCTCGCAAGTAACTTTAAATCCGGCGAGAGGTATTGAATACGTACTAATTTTAACATTTATAACTTGGATAAAATGTGATATGCATCCATAACGAGTGTGTTTGAATTTGAATAGATAATAAATGTACTTCAAAATAAAAGTAGATCAAAGACGTTAAAAAATAGTCACGAAAATCACGATCGTGTCATTTAGGTACCGACTTTGTCCCGGAAAAGATGTCAGGGACTATCCCGTTCGCATTTTGTATATTACACACTGAAGAGGAATTAGACCAGTATTGCAAAACATGTACAAGCGTTTTGTGCAATGAATGCATCAAATCTGAACACCGCAGTCACAACTGGTGCAAACTTAAAAATGTGGCAGAAGAAAAACGAGCAGAAATCGTAGGAAAACTCAAAGATATTATTGCTACATATATCCCAATAGTCAGAGGGAATTTGCATGAAGTAAAGATGGTGAAACAGAAAAATATCAGAAATATTGATGAAATAAACCGACAAATACAAGAGCGCGAAAAAGAAATAATCTCAATGTTGAACGATGTCAAAACGCGTTTAATGCAAAAATGTCAAGACCTAAAGGAAAACACCAAACTAGACGATATAGAATCCGTCTTAGACTGGGATGTTAAAGAACTTCAGAGTCTTGCTGAATATTTCAAACTGCATGAAAAGAATGCAACCGATGTTGAGATACTGCAACTGTATAAAGCATTTCAAGATAAAAAGAAGATTGAGACAAAGCATGATCTGAAACAATTTGAAGATACCTCAAAATTTGAAACTGGATATGTCGACAGCACGATATTAAAAGATATCTTCGGATACATCAACGTCGGAACCACAAGATCACAATCTTATACTGAAAGTTTGTATAATGATACTGCGAGTATCGAGTTAGAGGAGATCTCAAGGTATCCATATACTTGTGATCCAGTTACAACTATATGTGTCAATTCTAATGATGACTGTTGGATTCAAAGTAAATTCGCAAAAGAGATCCATCTTGTTAGAACAAATGGTAGTACCGTGAATGACGTTAGTGTTGGAGAAGCGATAATACGAGATTTTGTCAAACTGGATAATGGAGATTTGATATTGACAGATGCGGGTAACAAATCTCTGAAAAAGTGGTCAGCAAAAGACGGGAGTTTGAAACAAACAATTCACCTTGCCCCATTCGAACCCCTTGGAGTTAATATTTCTATGCAGAGGGAGTTGCTGGTTGGAATGATTGACCGGTCCCCCGGGAGTGTTGATAGAAATACGCGTCGTCTGGTGCAACGCATGACACTAGGTGGAAAACCGCTACAGACGATTGAGTTTGAGAAGGGGAAAACAAAATGGGTGAAGTATCATTTATTCAATGCACCAACAAAATTAAGAGAAAATTACAATGGCGATGTCTGCGTTGTGGATAAGATGAGTAAAGTTAGCGGGCGTTTAGTCGTAGTTAAGAAGTCTGGCCAGCTAAAATTTATCTATGAAGGGCAAAAACTGGGTAGGCTATTCCATCCTTTCGACGTTTGTTGTACTCCAAATTGTGAAATCATTCTAAGCGACCCCAGGAATAATACTGTGCATGTCCTGAA
Source organism: Atrina japonica (assembly GCA_030159075.1). Classification (NCBI taxonomy): domain Eukaryota; kingdom Metazoa; phylum Mollusca; class Bivalvia; order Pterioida; family Pinnidae; genus Atrina; species Atrina japonica. The sequence continues at coordinate 149,513 of BROG01000790.1, forward strand.
TTCCAATGGTGAATTTCTGACACTTCTTTACACACACTGCAAAGGTCCACACGCTCTGACTCTGATCAACGATGCTCTTTGGATTGGGTCAGTCACTGGTTTTGTGTATATCTACAATTTTCCGACTTTAAATATGAAGAAAAAATAAACATAGTTCAATTACTAACATACAAATCTAACTTTATCACTTTTTATCAGATATAAAATTAACTTTACATTTGATATTAAACCTCCATCATGCCTACATCTGTTGGATTTGATTAACTATTGTTTAGTAACACTCAGTTATTCTCATGAATGATGCAGGCCAGTTTTTAACTTCAAGGGAAGTCCGCTTGAAATGTGTCTTTTTACACAAAAATGAAAAACGAGAAAGAACGTGTGTACGTGTGTGTGTGTATATGTGTGTTTGTGTTTATGCGTGTTTGTGTGTGTGTTTTAATGTGTGAGTGTGCACATATTTTGCCTTCATTGTCAATATTATAACGCTCAGTTACATAAAAACTATTACGCCTTATCATTGTCTTTTTTATCGTAGCATTCATCATCGCCGATTTTGATATCGTTATATTTCTTGTTATGATCAGATATGGTAATTCAAGTATAACGGATCATGTACAACCGTAAAACCCTCATTCGAATTGACAGCAATTAGTTACAACTTTAAATGTAGAGTCACCGGCTTGCATACAGTCATCATATTAAGTAATATAATTGATTCCCTGTACATCAAGCTATCAAATCAATTTCTTTCCATCAAAATAGAGTTCTTCAATTCATCATACCAAGTTATTCGGAATAAAAGTAAACCATACTACAATTCCCATGCATTTTACAAATTCTACATTAATTCTGTAATGAAAAATTTAAACGACTAAAGATGAAAAAGAAGATCTACAAAAACCTGTCGTAACAAAATAAAGACGAATCATTCGGTAGATGATTTATTGTTTCGGAATTTGATCCAAGAATCGAAGTGATATTAGATTCATCTATTTCATCTTTATTTGCATGTTTTAACTTATTTACAGATAAACATGTGTGAAACATTCATACGTATATTGTTTGATTTACGATGTTACTAAACTAATTTAAAAGTAAACCATCCAAAACTGGGTTTAATATTACATTTTAGAAATACGTAAATACTCGGTTCTTACGTTGTTTGCTTGGTTGAAAACCTTATTGGTATATTAAATTACGAAGGAAATTTAATCTAATGGAATATCTCATAACAAATAAATGAATGAGTAATAGATAAAAAAATGTAAAAAACGAATATAAACTTATATGAAAGAGTATCAATGAATTATCATTGTGAGCAATGAATTGTCATTGTGAGCGGTAGAATGTCCTATTTTCATTGTATCTCAATGACCATGAACAGGTAATCCTATAGGTAGCGAATATAACACGAACTATATTTCGAGTAAAATATCCTTATATTCTGAATCTTGGATACTACATATATGTATATATATACTTTTAAATGCTCTTAAATGATAGCAAGAATGATATTTTCATGTTGATGTCGGGAAATAATCCCATATGGGCATTTATATTAGAATCTAGCTCACAAGTATGTGTTCGTTATGTTAAACAGACCGTTTGTCTTACAGTACATTGCATAACATTGATGGTTTTAGAAAGAGTTATCTTTCTTACCTTCTTATAACTATAATATAATATCTATTTAATTTGTAAAGATCGATCATTACATAATTTATATCTAATAATATTCAGAAATGTATAATAATTAATGTACATACAATAATCTGAGAATTCTTTTATAACTCAAAAAATGTAAAAAAAAAAATTATCTAACGTACCGGTTGTGAAATGCACGGCTAAAAAGAACTGGATGGCGTCACGTGAAACCTCATGTGGCCTCAACGAGTTTAAGTTTAGGAAATACGTCATGATTACACTGGTAAAAGTAGTCGTTTCTACTTGTCATCATACCCTCGAGTATTCAGTGCAAAGTGAAACGCTTTTCTCGAGAATTCTGTCATAACGGAAAAATGAGTAGAATTTTCAGTATGATAATTGAAAGGTAACATCGCCCCGCCAAGTAATGTAAATCGGATAATACAATGTATACTTGCTTTATGCAATATCAGTGTATAATAAATCTTCAATTCTTTTTTTAATTCCTAGGCGTTGACAAGTAGACGAATATAATTTGATTCTTATGATGCCGTGTAAAATCCATGTCTGGGTAATAAATTAGAATTATCTGTTTTGTATACAATCAAATTTGCATTGAATGCCATTTCTATATGAATAGCACTTGCCTATATAAGCCTATCAAGCATAATATTTGTAAACTTGTTTATAACGAATGAACCGTTTAATCAAGGCCACCAGTCTATAACGGCTACTTTAGCCTGTTCTCTTGAGTGGTTTGTATGGACAGGTTTCACTGTATTTTTAGACAAGCAAACTTTAAACTACCCTCAGTACGTCTTTTTAATGTTCAATTATGACAGGGGGGCGAATAAGGCACCCAGCAAGTTTGTATTTGTATGTATTTATAAGGATATACAACTTCCTATTTATCGTTCATCATAAATGAAGATATGTTATAGTCCTATTTCAGAGTAGAATCTCAAAAGGGGCGGGTTGCTCACAGTGATCCCTTATTAGATTCTGGTTTAGAGCCTTACAGGAAGGACTTCCAGAATATGTTGTGACTCTTCCATCGCACAGCTCGGTATGTAAAATGAAAGTAATTAAATCTTCGAGTGAGATCTAAGAACAAATATGTAAACAAAATAACCCACAAAAAGTCCGAAACGCTGGTCAAAATGTAGGGCACTTCCTCCATCGCTAGTGATGTATCATTGTAAATAGGCGGAACCCAAAACGGTTGCACAAAATGAAAATGCTTTGGTTGTGAATAAGTTTGTCGTTTCGTTTTACCATTTTGTTTTGGAGTCAAAAGCAGAACATGCTGGACAGATTGGTCTCGTTTGGACTCAGATTTACAATATATTTTGATGCTAAGTAAAATTGAAGAAGTACCAATCGATAATCAAAACTCAAGTCCATTATAACACGAAGAATTAGATGTGCAAATGGACTCAACATGAGAACCAGGTGTCCGGAAGGAGTCGGCGTCTTCTGCTGGCATGCCACACCCATCGCAAACGTTCCATGGAAACCTTTCTAGTCAAATTCGGTGAAAAGGTCAAATTTGGTGATAAGATCGAGTTCGGTGAAACGTAATATTGGTGAAAGGGAGTCACTGTCTGTGGCCGTGCTTCAGAAAACTATCTAATATTTCTGAGATGGGGACTTCATAATATTTAACAAGATCCCCGTATCGACCATAAAACTTCTTAAACGACGACTCCAAGCATTCAACAACGTAACCTTGTGTAAGTAGTTTATTGGCTAGTCGTTTTGCTCTCAGAATAAAACATTCATAAGAAGAGCATGCCCTGGCATAACGTATAAGTTGTGAAATGAAAACGCCACAGGCAGGAGAAGATGGAATATTACTACTTAGAAACGGGAAGTTCGTGATATGGAAATTGGAATCGTCGCGTTTGTCATAAAGGGAGGTGTGAAGTTGACCGTCCTTTCCAATCGACAGGAGTAAATCTAGGTAAGAAGCAGATGTGTTGCTCTCTGTCGTCTTAACAGGATCCTACCCCGGATCACTGTACAGATTACTACGTTTGTAGAACTGATCCTAGACTTACTGCAATGTCAGAATGAAACTGATATTAATCCTCGCCATCGTAAAAACACAACGAACGCGAACCCTGTTTTACCTGTACAAAGTAATAATGAAGAAATATCAATGGATCATCGAAACTCCAAGTCCATTAGAACACTACAAATTAGATATAAAAATGGTCTGAACATGAAGAACAACTGCAAATCCCAAACGGGATAGGACCAGGTGTCCGAAAGGAGTCAACGTCCTCTGCCAGCATGACAAATGAATGATACATTTATAACTCAACAGTCTACATAGAAACTCGGTACTCCACCGGTTGAAATCAATGAAATGATCTAAAATCATATCATTGAATATTTACCATTCAAACTGACACCAAATAGACATACGAGTATATACACATCTGACCTTATGTCGTGATACTAATTTGATATCAATTTCCCTCAAGGTGTGATAAATGTATCGTCTTATCTAGCTATTTCTTTTTGTATGACATTGTCTGTTGCCTGCAGTCATGTCAGGATCATATCATAATGATCTATATATTTATATAATCCCCAGTCTACTCAAATTATAACCCACAAGCGTTAATTAATCTTTAATCATAATTTTTACTCATTTCACTTTTTTGCAATTTCTGCAACATTTTATATCATTTTTGAGTGGCATGCACTCCTATTCATATTATTTATGTCGTAAGCTAAATATATCTCTAGAGTATTATAATATAAAAATTATAATAAAAACATTTTTTGTATTTTGCGTTAACGTTAAACAGTAAAATGGCATTTCATTTGTTTAAAATCTTTTGGATCTGAATGTGGACTCACGATGTTAACCGTCAACAGGGGATGCTTTCTCTTCCGTTGCACATGGTCCGACCTCTTGATTTCCAGAGGTCCGTGTGTTTGTCCAAATGTTTGTCCAGATTTGTCTATATATCCTTGATGTCCTGATGATTTACTTTGGTATCTGGGATATTTATATTTCAAAGACTACCAAATGCAGATAATGATGAATAAAGTGCAATTTTTGAAGAAAAAAAATCTTTTTAATTAAACAACAGATTAGATTTTGACTTCCATCAAATAAACAGAACTGCGCTTTCATCAAATGATCCCCATACTAATCGAAATCTCTTGCAAAGTATTCGCTTTTCACTGAGAAATTATTGACACAGGGATATCGAAAATGCGTTTGATGTCAACGTTCCGTTAATTTTACTGTCTTGTATGCAATAACTCTATTTCACTGTATGAAATGTTGAATTACCTGTTCGATGGCAATAGACCATTTTCGAGTTCTTACGAAATCCGTTTTTGGATCCAGATTTTTCTTGCGCCTCTTCAACTTTGTTATCCCTAGCTATTTCCGGTATATGTATTTGTCTCGATCAAGAAATAAAATGATCGATTTCATACAATAAATAAAAATGTCACAATATTCCTGGTATAGAGTGTAGACGTTAACGTAAATTTGTTTTTGACATAAATAGACTAGTGACAATAATTTGCCCTTCAGATATATCTGGATTTTATTTCCTGATCACTGCAACGAAACAAACCGGAAATCGCTAGGGCTAACGAAGTTGAATCGGTGCATGAAAAATCCGGATCCAAAAACGGATTACGTAAGAACTCGAAAATGGTCTATTGTTGAGACGTATGTGACGAGGATCCATTCTTAACTTATTTCATTTGGACTTGACTGTGGACCAACGGCGGGTGTGACCGATCAACATGGTATGCTTACTCATCCATTGCACCTGATCCTACCTCTTGATTTCCAGAGGTCTGTATTTGTCCAATTTTTACCAGATTTGTATCTATATCCTGGACATTTATACTTTGGTGTCTGAGAATTTTATATTTACGTATGCTTACGGAGCGAGTGATTTTAGAAAGTTATAGTTATTTATTTCAAATATAAATAGATATACACGATATGATTATTATTTCATTGGTCAATTAACGTCAAACTTTTCAACCCTACAGGCCATAATAGACTGGTTTTAAACAATAGATATTTAGAATGGCATTGAAATACTTTTGGGTCAAAGTTTACAGTTTTGAAACATAAGGAAATATATTCTGTTAAAATATTATGACAATTTGGATTCTACAGGGATGTCAGAAACTTAGTCATGCATCATTAAGTGATAAGACACATTGTCAGAATTGAAATAAAATATTTGAAATTTACATACATCAACAGCATTATTCTGAAAATGAATGACTCCTCTCCATTCCAAATATTTACTCACTTTTTTGCAATTTTTATGGAACTAAAATAAGATTTTCGTTTTGCAAAAATCACCATATCGCAATTTGTTAAATCAAATGATTTATATATCTACCAACAAAGTCATTTTGACGGCCTATCCCGAATTTTCCTAAATATGATCAGAAAATTGGTGAAATGTGTTGTTGTTCCAACGAGATCAAACGTTTTCCATTTCCGTACAATACGGATAGATTTATTGTCTCTTGAGCAATATAGGCGTCGTTGTAAAAGATATACGAGCAAAGGCAAAATTCAATAAGCTTTGGGTCTTTTATTTTTGTATATTTTGAACTCATTTGAAGGTCTTAAGTCCCTAATGCTTTGGCATGAGAGAGAGAGAGAGAGAGAGAGAGAGAGAGAGAGAGAGAGAGAGAGAGAGAGAGAGAGAGAGAGAGAGAGAGAGAGAGAGAGAGAGAGAGAGAGAGAGAGAGAGACAGAGAGAGAGAGAGAGAGAGAGAGACAGAGAGAGAGAGAGAGAGAGAGAGAGAGAGAGAGAGAGAGAGAGAGAGAGAGAGAGAGAGAGAGAGAGAGAGAGAGAGAGAGAGAGAGAGAGAGAGAGAGAGAGAGAGAGAGAGAGAGAGAGAGAGATTGTTGCAAAAATAATAAGTATCAACATTAACATAATTATTTGGGATATTGACATATATGTTTGATTTGTTTCAACTATTCGTAACACTTTGTGTTCCAGACAGCATACGCATGGCATATGTTCCTTCAAATATCAACAGATGCTGCCGCTATGCTTGTTAGGAAACCTGAGACAAATCTGATCATTAACACAAAAGGTATATTATAATCGGTTACATGCTTTACAGATCATAGTTTAATGACGGATTCTTTGAAGTGAAACTTTATTGTCTGAAATGTCATATTTATTAAGTAATCATATGATCATTAATTTTACCGTATTTGGTAAAACATAGTAGATATCCATTTATATCGAAATCAATGAAACATACATCAATATACCATGTATTCTAATTAAATTGAAATATTTGGTATACTAATGAATAAAATTACAAACAAAGTTAAATGTGTCATTTTTTTCGAAAACTAACATTTGGCATGTTTATAATACTATGAAAATCAAATCAATATTATTTTGCTTTGTTATTCCTCTCAGTGGTACCAATAATTTATATTTCATGATAGATCAACATTATCGACTTTTGTAAAAACAGTATATATATATATATTTTAAATATGATAATTAATCTTCTTCATATGAATGCCTCATTCCTTTCTGTTTTGAAATATAGAAGACTTGCAAATGAAAATTCATTAACTAGGATTTAAGTATCATTACCTGATTTACCCGATTCGGGTTGATGCGGAGACATACACTGATGGCGCTAAAACAGTGACACTAAAACGTTCCGCGAGGACTATAAGCGATTTTGTACACAACAATTTATATTTACATGTTTTAGCAAATTTTTGTTTTATGTTTTTATCTTCAATGTACGGCATGCAATTTATTCATGTCTGATGCATTTACTAAATATAACTTTTGGGTTAATGGAAGTGACAAAAATGAGTTATATATACAACTATCAGATTTGAATAAGTAATAATTTCCATTGGGTGATCAGAATTTCATTTTTTTTTTGTCTATTTTTATAAATTGCTATCTAGTGAGTCATTTGCCCCATCAAATCAAACGCAATCCCCGATCGATTTAGCTTAAATTTGGACAATTAAGTCTTATGGTAAGACATTGTCATTGAGAGGTTGTTTTCAATAAATAATTTTCAAGTTGACGTTTTAATTTACTTAAAATACCTCATTTTTTGTAATTATCCTTGATTAAACTTTAAGTTTAAACAACGTATTTCAAATACCTGTTTTTGGACAACGTTTTAAAAAAGATATTTACCTCCAGCAGTTTAAAGATATTTGTATGAAAATAAATACAAATGAGATAGTTGCTTAAGTTATCGATTATTGATTAACGATGAAATTTGATATCAGTTTTCCGATCTGGTAAAGATCATCGCCAAATATTTATTTCGTTAATTAGAGATACAATTGCATTGCAAAGAAAAATATTGTGAACATTAGCAGTTGAAACAGCAATCCTGGGTGTACAATTTTCGTAGCTCCAGCACAGAAGAATTCCAAAATGAATACGAAATTCGAAAATCTGTATTGGGAATTGTTTATAAACATTACGATAGAATTATGAAACTCTCGTATCCCTTGTCGGCGAATGACCAAAAAAGTCGATAATCGAAACGTTTCTGACCTTTTATGAAACGATGCCCTATAACCGAATTATCTCTTTATTTATTTATATTAGCGAACAAATCATATTAAAATTGGCATGATATATATATATATATATATATATATATATATATATATATATATATATATATATATATATATATATATATATATATATATATATATATATATATTTATTATATGATTTATATATATATATATATATATATATATATATATATATATATATAAATAATATATTATAATTATATATATATATATATATGGTTTATATATGATATATATTTATATATTTATTATATATATATATATATATACTCTATATTATATTATATATATATATATATATACATATATATATTTATTATTTATATATATATATATATATATTATATATATATATATAGTATATATTTATATATATATTATATTTTTATATATATATATATATAAGATTATATATATATATATATATAATAATATAATTATATATATTATATATACTTATATATATATATATATATATATATACGGAAAAGCCATATCCCGACATGTAGTTGTGCCAACGATTCATAGACAATGCGTATCGCAATACATACAAGTCTCCATGTTGATTACATAATTCAAAGAATCTCCATACTCTGTTTTCAAATCGACTTATGACAACATTTGGCCATATATTCATTCCAAACATTGGTTCTCATTGATATATGGAATTTTGGCAACCAATGCAAAATAATAGGCCAACTAATTTTACTGATTCCGGTAAAATATATTGACAACATGAATATTTCGAAAGTATAATATAATATCAAATAAAATATATACAATGTTTAAAAAGTAATTTTAGTTTTGTATTTTATTTTGATATCGCCAAATAATGTTCAATATATGTATATAATTTGTTGAGAATTTGGGGGGAGACAGGGGAGGTAACTAATGTCCATCCAGTACAAGAACAAGAATTATAAGTTAATGACAGATTTCGGGTACCTTAGTCTCTTTTACAGTTCGTAACACACACATGCCAACATACAGATGCACTTGCAAACAATATCCACGAACACAGAATTTCAAACATGCACGCATATATTTCTAAATAACACACGCATATATCGTTTATCGATATTAACCGCCATAAGTACCAATATAAAGTAGAACATCCGGGTTCTGCCAAAGCCCAAACCAATAATGTTTATTTTTTAAATAGGATTGTACAGGAAAAGCCTAACCTCATGCATTACTGTCAGTAGCTTTGGTATTTTTGTGCCGTAAACTAGCCTGTCCCCTCGTTATAATTCTTTTTAGATTCGTTGTGTTTGTAAACATGTGCCATTTTTTCTTGTCGGACCTATACTTTCAGCAATGGACTTGGTATATATGGCGACACCCGGTTTTAATGATAGTGAATTTGCAATGCGTAACTGATAGGGTCGCTAACATTTTACAAGTCATTGAAGAATTTTTTTATTACAAACAGCTGATACGCACATACACTTGGTCTCCATTATGCACAGACGATAATACTCATAAAAGCGCTTACTATGTTTCAAATGTTCAATTTAAGTCTGCTGTCCTACAATAATGAGTACTTGTGAATGGGTTTGTAACGGAAATGACAAAGACCCCTGGGTAATAAATAATGTAATGAAGGTGTGTCCGATAATGAAATTTCACCAGAAAATTCCAATATTTGGCAGCCAGCTCTGCCTCAAGTGTGGAAATATGTAATTGTGTTTCTGACTTTTGCCTTCTCCTCACTTAAACATATACTTCGTCTCTCATAAAGTTTCATTCATATATCGACGGGCATCCGAAAGGCCGATTGTAATTTCCTACCGATCAGACATTTTCGTCTTTCGTTTCCAATGTTGATAATATGTCACCAGTGGTCTTGCATGAGTGATTGAGCTTTGGAGTTTGGTGTTCTAAAACTGATCTCTGTGTACAGATCGATGCCACTCCTCTGTTTGAAATTTGGAATCCAATAACACGGTAATGAGTGAATGGATAAAATTTGGTTAACCTCAGAATAACGGGTCATCGAATGATATCAAAATAGCAAAATTGGATATGAACAGAAAAAATTATAGGTTGATATTTTTCCGATGTATGAGGTGCAGTTATCTTAATTAGGTCGAAAGTCGTTTTTAATATATTTTTATTTGAATAAAACTAACGAATTAAATGTGAAAAGTAGCATTTTTTTTCAAATAAAGAAATCTTAAAAAATAAACATATTTGTTGCTGATAGTTTCTTTACCCTTGTATCAGAGGGAACAGAATTCGGAAACTGATATGTTTTATTTATATTTATATGCCAATTATGTTTTATATCATATAAGCTATACGATATGTCTCAATTGCCAAATTAACATATAAAAACCATTCATAAAAGATGACTTTCTTAACAGAAACACGTTGCTAAACAGGTGTATTCAGTCATACTTGGAAGTCCACGGACCATTTCCGACATGTCCAGGATGGGCAAATATTGAGTTTGCTATTCAATTTTTCAACGTTCCAAATTGTGAAGTCATCCTTAGTGATTATACCTCTCTATGACACTATAATTAACATGGTCCTTCTTCCTGATGACACTTTGGAAGATCTTATTCGGTAAAATATCGCCAGAACTTATTTTTGTAGCTGGTTGAAATTTTAAAAAATCGCATTTTGCGACATTGGCGAAGCCCAGCGCAACCCCAGCCAGAGAACCAAGCTGGATTTTTTTTTCATTAAATTGAAAAAAATACATGTATTATGCATTTGGAATGGGTTCGAAATTCGGTTCCGTGGAAACTATAGAAAAGGCAGGGATCCGATGCATAATATCGTGTAAGATGGGACCTCCATGACCAAATGGTTAGATTATCGCTCCTTAAACCATGAAGTATCTTACTGGAGCCTATGCTGATTTTGTCTGGGCGTTTGCCAGTTTACTTGCGGAAGGTTGGTAATTTCTTCCCTGTTATATTGTGACTGGATTTTCTCATCCAACATTAAAATTGGCCGCCATCATATAATTGAACAATTGTTGTAGATTAATACACCAGTAAATTTATAAAATCTCAGATACCGAAGTATAAAACTTTTGCGGGAAACGTTTTCCAACAGATTGCCGGTATTCCAATGGGTAACAATTAATTGTGCACCACTTTTGGCTGACATCTTTTGTATTCATATGGAGCGGAATTTATAAAGTATCTGCTCTCCAAAGGAAACAAACAGTTAGAATCTCGGTTAAATTTTACTTACAGGCATATCGATGACGTCCTGTCCATAAATAATTCAGAATTTCAGAATTACCTCGGCCAGATATATCCTGTACAGCTAGAGATCAATGAGACGACAGAGAGCAACACATCTGCTTCTTACCTAGATTTACTACTGTCAATTGGAAAGGGCGGTCACCTTCACACCTCCTTTTATGACAAACGAGATAATTTCAATTTCCATATCCCAAACTTCCCGTTTCTAAGTAATGATATTCCATCTTCTCCTGCCTATGGTGTTTTCATTTCACAACTTATATGTTATGCCAGGGCATGCTCTTCTTATGAATGTTTTCTTGTGAGAGCGAAACGATTCTCCAATAAACTACTTACACAAGGTTACGTTGTTGAACGCTTGAAGTTGTCGTTTAACAAGTTTTAGGGTCGATATTACGTTGTTGAACGCTTGAAGTTGTCGTTCAAGAAGTTTTATGGTCGATACGGGGATCTTGTTAAACATTATGAAGTCCCCATCTCAGAAATATAAGATAGTATTCTGGATCACGGCCACAAACAGTGACTCCGTTTCACCAATCATGCTTTTTACCAAACTTGATCTCTTTACCAAACTTGACTTTTTACCGAATTTGACCCATTCATCGAACTTGAAAGGTTTCCATGGAACATTTGCGACGGGTGTGGCATGCCAGCAGAAGACGCTGACTCCTTCCGGACACCTGGTCTTATCCCGTTTGGGATTCGTAATTGTTCTTCATGTTGAGACCATTTGCACATCTAATTCGTTGTGTTATAATGGACTTCAGTTTTGATTATTAATTGGTACTTCTTCAATTTTACCCATTATTTGATATATTAAAATTGTATTCTACCTACTAAGAATGTGATATAAGACTCTACACACAAAACGTGAAACACGAGCAAAGAAGTGTGTGTGTGTATGTGTGTGTTTGTGTGTGTGTGTGTGTGTGTGTGTGTGTGTGTGTGTGCGTTCGTGCATTCGTGCGTGTGTGTCTGTTTGTGTCCGTCTGCCTCTGTCTGTCTGTGTTTCTGTCCGACAGTGTTCGTCGCCCTATCTGTTTGTGTTTGTCTGCATGTTTGTCTGTCTGTGTTTGTGTGTGAATGAGATAATTCTACACCATTAAACGTCATCTCGACCCTGGCACAGACATAAATCATTGTTTTCTAGACTGTAATGGGCAATGCCGAAAGTCATATACGAGAGGAGAAGCAAAATCATCATTATTTTTATGGCCGATTGAAGCTCACAAGGGAAGTTCAGTCAGTTCTTATCTGATATAGATTACAATATAAGGTATCATTAGATGTTTCCTAATTAATCATTAATTAGATATCTAGTGTTAAATTGTGTAAATGTTTCCATCGACACATTGTTTTCCACGTGGTAGAATTGTGGGTATATTGAAATACATCAGCATTGTTGCAGCCATTTATGGAAGAATTACCGTCAATGCTGATGTTTTTTATGCCAAGGGTAAATTGTTTACATTTTGCGACTCATAGTGTAAACAAAAAGTAATATCCTTGGCCAAAAGATTTTTTGTGTTCTACGTTAAAGGGTGAATGGGTGCTTTATTAACCCTTTAATGTTAAATATAAGGGTAGCTAAATTTTGCATGATGTTGGTATATCGTCATGTTAAGCGTGAATCCAGCTATGTACAAGTATAATATGACACGCCAAAAGAACATATATTAGTTAAACTTGAGTTTTTATGAGTTTTTCTTGAACAAAAACATAAGTACTAATGTAATCTTGCACCGTTAAACCAACTTTTTCTCTCAGTTAAATTTACTTTTTCTCCAGTAAATTCAATTAAATTTACTGCGTCAAAATTACATTTATGATTTAAACCTGATTTTTTTCTCAGATTGAAACTAAATTTTCTCAAAACTCGCACTAACAACAGAAAAAACTATGTTTAACTCATTAATGTGACTTTTGCATGCCACACATATAGTAACATAACAAAGGGTTCTAGGTTCAAAGATTAAGTCCTACTTCCGGACTTAAACACACCATTTAACTATTTAACTAAATGGCCCTATTCTCCACACAGATGTAATCTCAACTTCCCAGCCATCACCTGCACACGGTGAGCGTCCAGCGTAATTTGAACGAGCGTCCTTCCAATCAGAGGTCCAAACCGTTTTCCTCTGCCATGAGGTACTCGGGTAGTATCGGTATTTTACATTCTTGTCTATGACTTTATATGGCTAACTGATCATTCAATGAACAAATCGAACTTATAATAATTGTCTGTTGGTATTACGAGTCTACTTTGTCAAAGTCAGAAAAGCAACAAGACATAAATTCAGCGTAAAATACTAAATAACTGTTGCAATATCACTGTGATACTCACAACAGAGTATCACTTTGGAAATTCAAGGATCTTTGGAGTCTCTGAAGTGAGACCAGATTCTTGGGAGGGGTAATAGTCTACAGTTTCACTAGCCGTTTTGTTTGCCCGAATTGCAGCATACAGAAACATGACGGCAAGATAAACAAAATGCGGCCGGGTACCGTATTGCCACAGCAAAAAAACACCAGGGCAAGGGAACATTTGTTACATTTGCTTCACATGGTATCCCTGGGATTCAGATGTCAGATCAAGTGCCTTGAGTAAACGTCTCCTTATTCTTTGCTAGGTCTTCCCAACATGGATACCTAAAATGACAAGAAGTCACAATAGCAAGTCAATGATATATACATTAACTAAACGTCAACCAGTACAGTCTAGGAAGAAAAAAAAACATGTATAGTATAACAAGCAGTCGATGAGTATTGTTATGGCAAATTGACGCCTTCCAGTGGCCAAAGAAATGCAAATGAGAGACAGTATCTAAAAAAATCAGCTGATCGGACCAAGAATAAACACGATCTGTTACTATCCATATCAAATTTTAATGTCAGTTATTCAAAGCACGACTAAGCTGCGTTGGAGAAATGTTAACTGAATATCAGTTATACCTAGTTTCTCTTCAGTTTATTAAATCACAGCACCAAAATCACATTAATGAGTTAAACCTAGTTTTTGTCCAGTTTGTTTTTTACTAGAAATTCAAATTAACTGGGGAAAAACTAAGTTTAATTGAGAAAAACCAAATTCAACTGGTGAAAAAGTATATTTAATTGTTTAATGTAATTTTGCCTTGCCATATCTAACCCTTCTCATATGTATGTCCAATAGACTGGATACCTGCCATTAGATTCACGAGATACAATCCGAGTCATTTATTTTAAAGAAGATGATGATGATGATGATGATGATGATGATGATGATGCTTTCAAGGTTATATCAAATAATTATTTTTCAAACAAAATATATATCATACAACCTCACTTGCAATATCGATTTTCAGTTATTGATGTTATTGATTTTTGATCGTGTAAATTTATATACATTTACATTTTACAATTCAAAAACCAAAACTATTAAAGGTGTGCATTAAAACTAAAATAAAAACCCTCAATCAATATCGTCTATACAAATCTTTCTCTGGTCAAAAACCCGTTTTGATATGCTGACAAGAAGTGACTTTGTTGCTGTGTGTACGATACTTTAATGTCCCTGTCCTACAATAAATGTCATTTTATTGTTTTAATATGAAAATGAATAAATTGTTTTATTGCCAGTGCAAGCTTTATTATTTTGAGCCACGCAAGCTCTCAACCGTACGATTTAAGTGCATATACGGTTATAGTATGTATTATTGCGTGATTAATTAGGTCTATGCCAAAACAAAACAAAAACAACTAACAAAACAAAAACAAGCAAATTTATAGTATACAGTCGCGTAGCTGGAAAAAAAGATTAAAATGTTGACATTATTTACAACCACACGTATCTGACATTTTGCTTTTACCAATATCTATAGTACAATGTGAATTTGTATGCAAAAATTATTATTAAAACTAATTATCAAAAAAGTTTTATTGTAATAATTTTTTATATGGGTTAATAATAATAATAATAATTTGTAAACAATAATAATGATAATAATAATAATAATACACATGTAATGTGTAATAATAATAATTAATAATAGCATTATTATTATTATTATTAATATTATTATTATTATTATTATCATTATTATTATTATTATTATTATTATTATTATTATTATTTTTATTATTATTATTATTTACATTATTAAATTGAAATGTCAAAATTATGCCGATGCAAAATAAGTTTTTAATGATATCTTGGTTTTACCTTTAATTCTTCTAAAGATCCACGATTATTTTTTTTCTATATGTTTAGCCACAAATTTTTGCTTACACGAGTAAAACCATCATCCCAATTTTGACCTGCCTACATCTATATTTAATCATAAAACAAACAATGAATTACTAAGCCACTGATTGCCATTACGTTATCCTCTGTTGATGAAAGGTGCCCAGTTATGTTCCACCTACTACTCGCAAAATTTCCCTAGTTTGCCCACTATGTGTCTAAATAAATGAATTGATTTTTTCAAATGTCGTCAAAATAACGAGCAAAAGTAAATCCATAAAGATATATACACACGAGACACGACCTCTGTTTTCCCTTAGTCTAATTGATGGAACCAAAAGGTGTTGTCTTGATTAACGCAGAAAACAATGATTTGAGATTGTGTTTCACGTACATGACAGTGTATGTCCAATTTAATTCCCAAAGAAACTTTCTTTCTGGCAGTCGCTGTGGACGTTTGTCGTAGAAATAATTACACCAATTTTGTCGGAATAATAATCATAGGGAAATACGGAAAAGTAATGGAGAAAAACATTTAGGGAATCGCGTGCCTAATAACAATTTGAAAACTTTCAGAATCGTTTTAGGTGCAATTATTCTTCAGAAAAGACAATAGTATTGACAAGAAAAACATATTTTGAGAATATTAATGAAAAATATGTCCTGTGTTATATATTTCATATGGGAAACGAATTTCTATTGTAAATGGAACAATTTGTTCATACGCATTAAATCTTGGAGGTGTAATTGAATTATTACGTATTAAAATGAAATTAACAAATATTCCTCAGAATATATTTTTGGTAAAATGCTAACAAGAACACATACTGTCGGATTCGTCATTTGTTTGAATATTCACCGATATATAAAATATAGTCACAAAGCCTAACAATGTAATTTTGGCGACCGCTATAATTGAAGGGGGGGGGGGTAGAAAAGTCAGTTACAATGTACAGTGCTAGTGGTATGGTATTCGACTCGTAAGCGGAAGGTGCCGGGTTCGGTTCTCGGTACCGGGTCAAGCCAAAGTTATCAAATATGTTAGTGATTGTTCCTTCGCCATTCGCTCGCGAAGTGGAAATCAGGGGTCTCTCGAATGAGACTTAAAACCGAGGATTCCAGGCGTGGCATGTAAAAAAAAATATCCCTGCATCGGCGTCACTCTATAGCAGGGGTCAATATTTGTAGCACCTAACCAAAAGCAGGTGACATCTCCGTATAAGTGATATATTCTTAGCAGTATGTAAAACTACTGCCAAAATCAAAATAAATAAAAACAATGTACAGTTACATGCCCTCTGTAGGCCAACTGGCAAGTTTTCAAAAAAAAAATCAGCATAGGTTCCAACAGGGCACAAACCTGCACTGACCATAAAAGAGTAACTTTATGGATTAAACCAAAATATTAAATCCATTCGTCCATGGATGCTCCTGATCTATAGAAAGAACATCATTGGCCTCAACATTTGAAAATAAAAATTAAGTTAGAAAATATATTTAAAATTACTCAGTTGAGGAAGTCTATTCTGGTCGAGACAGACCCATCGTCTTGAGCATTATAACTTTGGTATTATGTTTATAATATTTATATTTCGAACTTTAGTATGACATCAGATTTCAACAATATCAAATATAAAACAAACAAAACTATCAACTTAAACCTATGTATGGTGAACAAAAAACGAAATTTAGCAAAAGCTAAATGTCTAGAATTTCAGTCTGAGAATCATAGGGCGAATTAAATGACTGCAAACTTGTTCTCGATTTTTGGTTTCTGATTTTAAGATGGTTTAAAACTGGTTTCGTTAGATTTGCAGTTATGCAGTGAATGACAGGTTTCCATTTTCAAAATGCAAAATGAAACTAGCTTGAAACAAGTGTGTGTTGTAATTACCAAATATAAAAATCTCAGATACCAATGTATAAAATATTTATAAACTAGAACAAGTATACATGCTTTGGTTTGGTCTTCAGAAGAACGTGATAATATTCATTTAGTAAACCATCAAAGACTATTCTAAACATTTTTTATCATAAATTTACTTTTGTTTTTGTCTTCTTGCAAGAAATATTATTTAACTTAAAAACAAATGTTTTATCTATAGTTGATAATGTCAAACATGTATGTATGCAATATACTTATATATATGTAATGATCAATCTATAATTTTCGACTTCTACTGTTACACGAAACTTATGTTTGATGTCCCTTGGACCACAATTTATTCTCACTGCCTATGTCAAGAAAATGTTAGCAGAAGGAACAGTTAAAATTTTGATTACAAGTATCTGATATAGCACGGTTCGCGAAGAGAGCTTCTCTTTTGCGAGACGAACGCTCTGACCCATGAGTCACAGTGAATTGAAAGACCGATGTTAAATGTGAATAAAAAGACAACATAATAGATATCGTGTTTCCTCCTGGGTCGATTGTCTGTGAGACCCTAAGTGTTGAATTACAGTAGACATAAGGGAGATAAAACTATTCGATTAAACATCATTTTTGTCCAATTACTATATAGTTACATATTCCAGACATTTTATATAGGTCTATAATGACAGCCGTGTATCATCAAGTAATATATTATATTATTTGATCTGAATTTAGAAATATACTTTATTCAAATCGATATACGCTGTATATTTTCTATTCCAATAAAACCACGGTTGTGTAGCTTTGAATTGAACTATATCCGGGTGGCATACATGGGCATATGAATGCGAAACGGGTGAAGAAAAAAAATCAATGAATCGCCATGGCGCTTTATGTTAGATTTACACTTTCAAACGCCAATCGACCTAGACGACTTGCGATGGTCGATTCCTAGTACCGGGTCATACCAAAGACTTAAAGAATGGTCGTGACTTCCTTCGCAAAACGGGTTGCATCAGAAACGAAAATCACGGGTTCTCGGAGGGAACTTAAAGCCTATGTCCCGTGTCACAGCAGGCGTCGCTCTTAAAAGAACCCTCACTGCATTGGCATCAGTCCATATCACAGGTCAAAATGTGTTGCATTTCAACTAAATCTGAAGACATCCTCATATAAATGAAAAATTCTTAGCGGACGTAAAACAACAATGGAGCAAATAATCGACCCAAAAAGAAACACGATATCTATTATGTAGTGTGTGTCAAATTAGATAACTACCTTTTTATTTACATTTAACATCGGTGTTTCAAATTAGATAACTACCTTGCATGTTCAAGAATATTATTACCTGATGAATAATTCCACGTTGACTTCTATATGGTATACACTAATCAGCTACTCAACTCAAGTGCAAACAGACCAAAGCCCTATACACGAAGAAAGTACAGAAATGTGTATCAACAGTTGTCCGTGCGTTAAACCTAGCGTTGGACCATTAGCAAACTGATTTAAAAGAATATATATATATATGTGTGTGTGTGTGTGTGTGTGTGTGTGTGTGTGTGTGTGTGTGTGTGTGTGTGTGTGTGTGTGTGTGTGTGTGTGCGTGTGTGTGTGTGTTTTAAATAAACAGTTATTTATAATTCTTTTCAAACATCATTTTCATATCTCATACTTCATTTTCAAATAAAAAAAAGTTCTTTGATAATGCAAAGACAGAAAGCTGATACAAAGTAATATTCCGTTTGATATGGTGTAGACAAACGTGAATAAATGCTATAGTAAGATATACGACTTAATTACAATTATATTATTACATTGCGTTTTTATATATCTCTTTTGTCGAGTAAATGACTGTAATTAGATACTTAGTTTTCAATTTAGTACTTCTCGCAATTGAATGCTCATGTCTACGAATTGGATCGATGAAATGTCTTAGGAGTCGATACTATCCGAGTCACGTGATACGGAACACGTGCAGTTATCCTATGAACCTGTAAAGTAACAATAACATTCACACCACGTGCACGCACATGTTTTTTTTTAATTAGACAGGTATTGATAAATTACCGAACCGTATATCTATTGCTATCCCTGATGGCCATGACAAACGTGTTATACAATGATAATTGTGTATTATATAATAATACAAAAACGAATTGCATAGTTTTCAATAACTATAAACTGGTACATTATAGACATCATCTAACCCGAACTAGTAGCACCGGATACAATACAGAAACAAAGTAATCAGTGGATAAAAACAATCATCTACAAAATAGCAATTGATGCCGTGTAGGGTTAGATATCCCCTGATGACCGGTTGTACCCGTACTAGGCAGACTCGACAGATATGACAATACAATATTACAGTGTGTGTGTGTGTGTGTGCGCGCGCGCGCGCGCGTGTGTGTGTGTGTGTGTGTGTGTGTGTGTGTGTGTGTGTGTGTGTGTGTGTGTGTGTGTGTGTGTGTGTGTGTGTGTGTGTGTGTGTGTGTGTGTGTGGGTTTTGTGTTGGGAATTGGTTTGCAATTGTCGTCTGCAAACTACCAATAAAGTGATTAGCTATATTAAATTAAGAAGCCACTTTATCGCAGATTATTAGACTGTCCAAATTTCAGGAGATCTCCCGAAGACTTTTTAGTACTAATTTACATTGGATAATAAATAATAAGTTCGCGTAGATAACTATTCTTGTGAAGGAACGGATGCTTCAATTTGGTTGACACTTTTATTGCAGCAAGTTTTGATCGTATAATTAAAGTAGAAATAACACGAATATACCAAATACTCAGAAGAAATCGACAAATTACAAACCAAAATATCAGAATGTACGTCAAACGTTACAACATTCGATGAATTAAATATTGACGTAACAATATTCGTGTATGTAAATAAAAAGACCTGTGTTTGGTATATATATTCCAAATAATTAATTGATCCACTATATTCCGTAAATAATCTTTGATGGTGAAAAACTATCTATATTCATATACCTGTTGTATTCAAATTGAATTCACCTTTTCCAGTCTTTATGAAGTAGAATTTAAGATATTTGAATAATAAATAAATATTTGTATATATGGATAAAATAATTTGATGAACTATGTATATATATATATATATATATATATATATATATATATATATATATATATATATATATATATATATATATATATATATATATATATATATATATATATATATATATATATATATTTCAATACAGTGAAATTCTATCAAAATAATATAATGAAATATCAGACACCATAGTGTAAATATTTAGGAAGTCCAGGAAACAGATACAAATCTGGTAAAATTGGACAAACACAGACCTCCGAAATCCAAGAGGTAGTATCAGGTGTCGTGGAGAAGTAAGCATCCCCTATTGACCGGTCACACCCGCGTGTATTGCTATTACATTGTGACGTCAGATACAGATTAGATCCTTTGATTTGGGTCTAGACTTTCAAACGGGCTTACAGCGGATATTGAATGTCAGTGCATGAAGCTTAATTGACTGTGGTACCCGATCTCTTTTCAAACCTTTCCAGGCATATTGTTTTACAATTTTATCAAAACTGTGGTGTTAATGTTTTTACCTGTTATAAATCATCTGGTATTATCACTTCCTGTCGGTGAAACCAAGAGATTATAGGCTATGTCTATGTACATGCGGTCAAATATTTGGTTACAGTATAGGAATCGCTGACGGAATAATGGCTTCACAGGTAGAGGACATGCATTGGTTCATCAACACTACAGAATTATTTCACTGAACTCTGTGCGGTGATTCAAAAATTTTTATTTCCGAATAGTTTTGTCTTTTTAACTTGAAAAATTTAACACTTTTATATCGACTTGAACAAAAGCCAAAAATAATAAAAACACACACATATATATATATATATAATTCATCATTTTGGTACATGAATTCTACTGATTTTTCATCAGATATTCACGGAGCGACCACGGCACTTTTTAGCTTTTCCATCCCTTTGCGCACTAGTCGATTGGGATTCACCATTTTTTATAATAATAGAAATGATTTACGATAAATACAAATGTTATATGATAGCAAAATAAAATAAACAAATTTGTATGAAATATTTTGATAGAGAGCTTGTAAAAAATATTACATCTACTGATACGCTTTGTTCAAAATTTTGAGTTCATCGTGTGTAAACAGTTTGCTACATGGATTCTACTAGTTTATATCAGGTATTAACGGAACGGTTCAGAAATAATCCTTTCAATGCCTTTGGGCATTATTCGGGATTATTGTTTATTTTTTTCTTTATTTACAAAATGTACATAATGTTTTTTGTTTTAGTTAATATAACGTTTTTATGATAAATGAATAAAATAAACAAAATTTTATAAAATATCTCGAAAGAGCGCCTGTAACAATATATTACATAAGCTAATATGATTTGTTCACAACTTTGTTCACAAGAGTTTATCTTCGGTAAATATTTTGCGGTTACTTCATCAGATGAAATACTTAATCATTTTCTATTTATGGACTAGGGTTCCTCTAGGTGTTAAGTATATTTATTTCAGGAGAATTTTCTTGCATCATGATGTGTCAATAACAGTTTGGTAAACACACAGATCGAATTATTAGATTCGTCTAAGTCTGATTCCGACCATAAACGGAACAAAAGCATCCATCATCCGAACGCATTTCTCTTATAGCATGTCGGTCCCCATTTATACGCACAAAGAGGCAAATCTCAATTAGATGCTGTGTATAAAATTACCATAGGAATAATTACGACTGAAATATGACCTACCGATGTTGTCAGTTAGTTGTCTGATTTGATTTCACATCGGACGATCGCATCCTATTTATAAAGCTTAATTCCAACCCAATACGCAACAAAATCAAATACAGATATATTGTTCCCGTGTTGTGTTGTTATTGTGTATCTTCAATGGGTCCAAAAAGGGTTATTAATATAATACCCTACTTCAAGGTCTCCCTTCAATCATTTTTTGAGTGGGAGATGATTTTTTGTGATAAATCTGGTTAAAATTACTGCTTGCTCTCTAGTATTATCTTTTACAAATCTGGAATTTATGGAATATTTAAACTTTCTAATATTTTCGTCAATCTATGTTCAGAATGTACAAGAGTTGAATATATTTTGTATGTGTAAATAGATATTTACATCCCCTTCGTATGAATAAAAAACTATTTGTATACATGTACATCATGTTTGAAAATTGTCTATTTTCATAGGAATTGTTTTAAGAATTTTAAAGGAATTGGCATTCATTAACGTGTCCTTTAGACGGGCTTTCAAAGCATTTAATGAAATATAAAATCTCAGATACCAAAGTATTCGTCTTCAGAATGTCCAGGATATATATATATATATATATATATATATATATATATATATATATATATATATATATATATATATATATATATATATATATATATATATATATATCTAACATGAATCACTCTGGTATAAATTGGACAAACAAGGACCTCTGGAAATCAAAAGGTGGGATCAGGTGACATGGAGAAGTAAGCATCCTCTGTTGACCTGTCACACCCGCTGTGTTCCTTATTTTTCTGTCATAAAATAATTGTATTTATTAGATAAAATATTATTCACTGCATTATTTTAAAATCTGCATCCGACCCATAATTTTTCCCAACATTATTTGAGCCCTTTCCTTAGTATGATAAAAAACAAAAATGCGTCATAGATGACGGTTTATACAATGCTTATATAAAAATTTTCAAATAAACTCTCAACAAAGAAAAGGAGAAGAAAATAAAAGATGATGATGATGATGGTGATGATGATGATGATGCATATTTGACTGAACAAAGCAGAGTTAATTATTTTAGTCGTGATCAAAATCTTTTGTACAGAAAATAAAATTTTCTCATTATCTTCAAAATAATTAAAAAGGCTGGTATTGATTTAAAGTAACAGACAAATAATTTCTTTGAATATCATAGCGGGGACGACAGTGAAAATGATGTATTATATAAAATTCTCTAAAAGCAAAGATTTAATCATCAAGAGGTTCGTGAACATTAAATAAGCACGGACCTCTGTAATTCCAGAGGTGGCATCAGGTCCCAAGGAGAAAGTATCCCCTATTGATCGGTCACACAGTCCACAGTCAAATTAAAATGAAATAGATAAATAAATAAATAAAGAAATAGATAAATAAATAAATAAATAAATGAGGCATAATTAAATAAATAAATGAGGGATGAATAAATAAATAAATGATTGATAAATAAATAAATGAGGGTTAAATGAATAACATAAATAAATAAATAAAAGAGGGATAAATCCTGTCACAATCGAACAGGTAGGTCAACTTTTCATTTAGTTAAACATAGTAATAGCAAACATGGTATTTGTATCGACTGTAAATTTTGCGAAATGTTAACATTACATGTTAGGTTATTTAAGTTGTTTAAAGTAATGATCAACAAATCAAGTTTATTTTATAAACAAAAGTTCACACGAAAATGAAATATTTGACCAGATACAAAAAGTGCCTTTTTATTCGAGCGATTGAGAATTGGACATCGCAAAATGGTTTGATTTATTTATTCAATAGTGAAAACCGGTGATACATAATTTAATGTTCATATTAAGTTTTGATTCAGTAGTAAAATTCAAAGGATGCACGGAATTGCTTTACATTTTTGGCTGTATATAGCAATCAAAACAATAATTATATCGATGATAAATACGACCGTATCCTGGTATAAACTTGATCTGAATCGAATTCAGTAAGTACCAAACTTAAGCTAAATGCATATTATGACCTAACAGTGATTACAGTTTTGATATTTATTATCTTTCTCTTGATTTCTTGATATTGTCTAAAAATAATAAACAACATTTAATACAATTAAGAACAAAATTCAACACAAAATTACTTTTATCTATAGTGATTTAAACCCATAAGCCCATGTTTTTCAGTCATGCATTGCAATACAGAAATTCCCTGACGTAATCGTAATATGCAAGTGACCTCTAGATCATACACTCGGAAGACCTTTACCATGTACGTTGAAATATTTGTTGAAGCTGAAGCAATGTCGGAAAACGCAATCATTATTCACGTAAAATTATTCTTTCTTTTTAGATAAAAAAATGAAATAAATACAAGCATTTACGTCAGATCCTGTCTTCGAATCGCACATGCTTACATGACACTCGGTTATCTTCGTAAAACTTGCAGAAAGTAAATTTGCGATGGCGGATTACAACTAACAGTTATAACGGGTTACGCTCGGCAAATTTACAATGATAAAACACTTGCATTTGTTATGTTAACCACATGTGTATATATATATATATATATATATATATATATATATATATATATATATATATATATATATATATATATATATATATATATATATATATATATATATATATATATATATATATATATTTATCGGGTGTATTTGCGATAAAATGTTAGATCTTTATGTTAAAATAATTATGTCCGTCGACAACAGCTTAAATGGTATACAATATATAGTAAATGATAACAAATGATTTCTTAATTGAAGGAAAATCAGATATATTCAACATTTACATGAGAAGACAGTTTAATTGTCCATTTTTTTCTTATTTTACAAATAAACTACATAGTTAAAAATGAATAAAGTTGGACTCGGGCATGGTGACTGTTTCTTCGCCAAGTTGTTTGAGTGTTGACGCTTTAAATCAAGAAAGATGTGACTCATACAGCATGTATTAAATACAAATATTGGAGTTTAGTTTTTCTACTCGCAGTCTATGAACAGCTTAATGGTTTTGATATGAATATATCAAAATTCTAAATTAAAAGCGTTAGAATTTAAAATTTACTGTTGGAAAAAGTGTCTAACTAAGGTTACCGTCTATTTAAGGTACATTAGTACTGACCCCACCGTAATCGATATATTGACACTGATATACAATTCGGCTTACACAATTCTGCGAGATAAGGGATTCTATAGGCGGTTATTTTCATATCATGATATTATATAGATCAAAGTTTCTCTATACCACGGGGGACTTTAGATTTCTTACTCATCTGCTTTAGATAACTTGGAAGACACATTCAATCATAACACATCTGGAAAAAAACAACCATCAGTAATCAATACATTTATTTGTTGTTTTTACAAAAACGGACTACAGGTTAAAAGACTTACAAAACCGAAGCATGCATTCCTCGGCTTGTAGAGTAGTTTTGGGCATTTCTTTATAGTTATTTAAGTAAACAAATGGCTTTCTATGGTACACCCTAGTGGTAATTAATGATTTTGAACTAACTAACTTGATTATATATAAATATTATATCAATAAAGTTATTTGTAGTTTCCGAGATGTACTCGTTAACTCATATTAAATATATTTCAAGGAATTAAAGTTATTTCGGTTTACAGAAGCAAAATCGTTGATCTATATATAGGATACGATCTATATATGGCCAATATATATAGGATCAGAATATGTAAACAAATGGTCGAAAAACTGATATCTGACTTGCCGCACCCGCCATGTCAAACTCTGTTCTTAATTTGTACAATAATCGATTGAGCCTGATTACTTTATCAATTTTCTGAAATTTATGTGTTATTGATTGAAAACAAAGAGGAGGCACAACCCAAATGATTTTGAGTGTGAAAAATTTTGTCTACACAAATAACTGTAAAATATATATTAAGTGTATTCACAACTTTCGTATTTAAATTAAATTAATTGAAATTTATGTGGAATTGATGTTTAAAGAGTAGAGAAGTCGTATGTTTTGATACTGTGAATCTGAGAAAAATCATATGCCTTCAAAAGTTTTTTAATTATCCACATCCGATTTACACCGCCTCTTGAATAAGCAACTTTGCAGTACTGCTGAAGTTTCTCCTTAACAGTTAGTATCTTGGTAAGAAGTAAAGATAAAGGTTTGGTAAACATTTGCTGGATCCTGCTATGTACCGCTGCTTATATGGGGTTTTGTGAATATTAGGTATCCAACATAAATATGGTAGCTCAAAATCAGTATCAGTTGAAGGTACATCAAAAGACCGTAATACGAACACGTGATTTTGAAGAATCTTGTCCTTTGAAAGTGGGCTACGTGTGTATGTAGGATTACCAGTATTCGTATTAAACCTTAATCTTCTAATAAACAATAATAGTAATGTACTTTACAAATAAAACCTATACTATTTGAGGTTTTGTCTGCTGGGATCAGTACATATTGGTATGACGAAATCATATAGATATGAAGAACATTTGATAGTTTTCATTTCTATCTTTCGTGTATATCCGTGTATAAAAGTATTTACAGTAATCAAAGCGTTCACCATTGTTTAATTGCAGGTTTCAATTTTGTCCTCAATTTATTCGCTAAACACCTTTATTTTTCATAAATAATTTATGAAAACCTTGTCAGAACTCCCTTAATCTTATAATATTAGCTGTTTGGTTTTTTTTCTGCTGTTGTTTTCTATATTGCCTTTTACTTGTGCCAAAATTCGTATGTGTATGATATCGGTTTTATTCTGTCCAAATATTTATCTCAAACTGATATGGACTAGACTAAACATTTAACAATATACAAACACATTCATCTTATAACCCAGCTAGTTGTGATTGTATCCACGGTAAAAATATGTAATGGTTTTAGCTGAAAGAAAACGCGAGGGAAATGTATAACTATTATGAATTGGAACGCATTCGAAATCATAGCTGGATATGCCAGAAAAACACACAGAGCACATTGGAATTCTGAAATTGACATCAGAAACCAACATCGAATCGAACTACAAATGGAAATGCTAGACACGGTTGTCAGTGTAATAGGAATTCAAGAATCTATAAATCCCGTAAAACAAGTCACTTAAAGCAAATGAACAGTTTGTATAGAGGACAATTTATCAAATATTTGATTACATTGTGAAATGACGCTTCAGAATAGAGCAATATTTATTATGTGTAAATATTACTTCTCACTGATTTAATGTGACAGTGTCAAGATATATTCACAGATGTCAAACAATGATCCTCGTCGATAATAATCTGTGATTTTTGTGAATTATTATCGATAGAATTTTTATTTTCATGGATATTTGAATTAGGCAAACGCCATGGAATGTATGGTGTTGCAACACGGAGTCAAACATTACGTAATGACATTCACATTTAAGATATTTGTTAACAATGCAAATATGTTTTACTCAAAAACTAAAAAGGGAAAACGAATTATCAACTCTGCATTACGATGGGTATAGTGATAACATTTGATATACAGTTGTTTAGTAACAAAGATATTTATCATTGAGAAATCAGAAAGGAGGAGTCTATAGGTACCCCTGGTTCAGAACATTTACAATATCTTAATATATTGATAAAACAATATTGCCACAGCCCTTTAGATATGTTTTTTAAAGATAATGGAAATGCCTATAACATCAACATCCATTCCGCAGGTATTTAGGTGACAGTAAATGTTTGGTGAATTGAAACAGAAAGAAACCTCTCCCTCGATATATCGATTGATTGATTGATTGAAATTAAGGACAAGTTCCGATCTTTAAATGTACGTTCAAGATAGGTTGAATGTTGTAATATAAGAGAGTTGAAAATATACTGATCACGAATACGAAGTATTACCCGTCTGGCTATTCAGGGGACCTCGGATCTCAAAACTGAGCAAATAATTTATAGGTGAGAACAAGTGTCATGGTTGAATAAACATCGCCTGTCATTCAGTCACAACCGTCATGAACCCATAGTGAAACTTAAAATCAAATTAATTAAAGAATAAATAACTCCTCGAAATCGGTATATATGATTTAACAACTGCCACTGAGAAAGGTAACTCAACATTTCAGTTATTGAAACATTGTAATTAAAATTGAGGTCATTATACCGATACTAAAATTTGCAAAATGTTGATCTTAAACGCGATTCCTCATATCTTTATGACAACAACTAATAGCTAAGTAGAATAGCAATAAGCATCAACGAAAGTATTTCAAAAGTACCTCGAGAATAAACTGTACAAAATATAAAATATGAAGTTAGACGTCGAATAATTTCATGGCTTGATTTCCGTGCTCAATGAAATGCAAACGTTACCGACACGTTGACTCATAAAATTCATACAAAATGGCGAGGAATGATTGCTATCTGATCTAACTATGAGTATAAAAGGTGCAAATGATGGCGAAACGTCACGTGATACTCCCAATAGTATTAATCTGTATACATTGTGTAGAGACCTAGATCTAAAGGAATTACATCATGTTAAATGTGTCGGAGGACCAAAGATGCCGTTGGATAATTAGATAACATTTAAACAAATGAAGATATCCCGTTGTCTTATTAGTCTATCCTTCTTTCTTAATCGTGTTGATGTTAAGAAGAGCGAACTTTTTCCGGTTTTATTTGATAACAAAATTTCGAGCCCGTAATAAACGTTAGATTTCCGATTTCAATGAGATTCTCTAAACCATTTTATTTTTACACTGTCATTTCAATTTTAAAATTATCCCATGTAGTTTGAATAAGATCGCAATTAAAGTAATAATTATAATGAAGAAATATGAGACAACTGAAATATATCATCAGTATTTATTTTTAAATATTTTTTTAAATTAATTTGAAATTACTACCTCGATACGCATTAGATTCTTATAATTATACTGTTTCTGTCTGAAACAATAACATTTTATAGCTTGTTTGTTTTTCTGCGTACCTTGCATGTTTATTTTTTGGTTTTTATTTCATCTTTTTTTCATTCTCTACATTGGATCGTGTATGTTTTACAACAATTACGTAACCAGAAAATGTCATTTTATTGGAAAGGAGCCAAACTTGTTCATTCGATGCGCAAGCATAATGATTTTATGTATACAGGACGTTCCAAATTTATGAGACCATAGAATGTATATGTATTTTGTATACAATATATTTAAACACTCTTTTTCTCAATTTGTTTCCTTTATCCTTTTGTTTTTCTTTCTTTTTCGTCGTCAAGAATTTCTTCGGTCTTTCAAGCAAGGTTTTTTATACTTCAAAGTTATAATTACGAATTATAGCATAAAATCTAGATATTCTGTAAAAAGTAGAACAAAAAGTATTTTTATCAGTTAAACTTACTTTTCCTGCAATTGATATGAATTGAAGTAAAACTAGGTTTAACACATTCATGTAATTTTGCGTGCCACAAATATGCTTTTTTCAAAATAACTTTATCCTATGAGATTAATTACAAAATATCATGACTTGATGTGACTTGATGTGACTTGATATGCTCTTTCTTTTGTCGTTTGTAGGTTCAAAATTGCATTTCCGTGTACAGGAAGTAGTCGCAAACAGTAATGATAGCAGTACAACTCACTATAAGCAGCAATGGCAGTAGTGGCAGAAGTAGTAGTAGTAGTAGTAGTAGTAGTAGTAGTAGTAGTAGTAGTAGTAGTAGTAGTAGTAGTAGTAGTAGTAGTAGTAGTAGTAGTAGTAGTAGTAGTAGTAGTAGTAGTAGTAGTAGTAGTAGTAGTAGTAGTAGTAGTAGAAGAAGCAGCAGCAGCACTAGTAGTAGTAGTAGTAATAGAAGCAGCAGCAGCACTAGTAGTAGTGGTGATAGTTGAAGCTGTATGTAAGAATTTTTCTTTCTTTTGTTTAAGTGAGTCTGGATCCCTGAAAACTGTAAACTGTTCTAAACTGAACTATCCGATATAACAACCCTGGCGAAACAAAGTAGTATGCAATAATTTTTTATCACCTCTTTATTTTCAGAGATCCTTGTTTATCCAATGTTTATCCAGATTTAGGTCCTTAACCCCCAGACGAATTATACTTTGGTTTTTGTGATTTGTATTTCTTCTGTAAATTTCTTGATATGTTGAGCATAACTGCATCGACGCAAAACAATATAAACGCCCTTATAACCCGACATTTATTCTGCAGTCTTACACGGAACACTCTAATAATCTTAGCCGCAATAGCTCACTTTCAAACTGTGCGTCTTTTAAAACTGCGGATATTTACGACAAACCACTGGATAATAAATAAATAAGTAGAAACATTTAATTATTGAATCTTAAAATATGGCGATGATATAATACCTTTAATACGTAATCAGTATTTAAAATAAAAATGATGACGTCTAAAAAATTATGGAATAACAATAATGACATCTGTATAAACAATTTACATTTTCTTTGGCCTTCTCATGTACAAATTTATGTATTTGACTTCGTACAGATGGGCATCAGAGAATTTTATTTTATCTATTTTGAATGTTGCTTGAATCAATGACATGAAATTTTTGCCGTTACGTATATTTATTGTGTAACCATGGATACACAAGATAATTACGTAAAACAATATCATTTGAAATGGTTGTCGTCTGCAGTGCAATTTATCACTAAACAATGACTTGGGAAGAGATATTACTAATTGCCAAGGTTGATATATCGAATATTTTTTATTTCAAATATTATAATATTGCAAGAATGCAGACTCCCAAAAACGTGAGAACAAATTCTTAGTAGTATACAGTATTTGGTGTTTGTTTCGCCATGGTTGATATATCGGATATTTCAGTTTAGAAGAGTTTACAGTTTTCAAGGATCCAGACTCACTAAAACAAATTCTTACATAATGCTTATACTATTTATTTCATACTGCTTCAACTGCTACTACTACTACTACTCCTACTACTACTACTACTACTACTACTACTACTACTACTACTACTACTACTACTACTACTCCTACTACTACTACTACTACTACTACTACTACTACTACTACTACTACTACTACTACTACTACTACTACTACTACTACTACTACTACTTCTACTACTACTACCACTACTACTACTCCGACTCCGACTCCGAATCCGACTCCGAATCCAACTCCGACGACTACGATTACGACTATGACTACTACTACTACTACTACTACTACTACTACTACTACTACTACTACTACTACTACTACTACGACTACGACTACGACTACGACTACGACTACTGCTACTGCTACTGCTACTACTACTACTACTACTACTACTACTACTACTACTACTACTACTACTACTACTATTACCGCTACTGCTACTGCTACTGGTACTACTACTACTACTACTACTTCTACTACTACTACTACGACGACGACGACTACGACTACGACTACGACTACGACTACGACGACGACGACTACCACTACTACTACTACTACTACTACTGCTACTACTACGACTACGACTACGACTAAGACTACGACTACGACTACGACTACTACTACTGCTACTACTACTGCTACTACCACTACTACTACTACTACTACCATTACTGCTACTGCTACTACTACTACTACTACTACTACTACTACTACTACTACTACGACGACGACGACGACGACGACGACGACTACTACTACTACTACTACTACTACTACTACTACTACTACTACTACTACTACTACTACTACAACTAATACCACTACTGCTACTACTACTACTACTACTACTACTACTACTACTAGTACTACTACTTATACTACTACTACTACTACTACTTATACTGCTATTACTACTACTACTTCTACTACTACTACTACTACTACTACTACTACTACTACTACTACTACTGCTGCTACTGTTTTCTAATGTGAGTATGTGTCCTTCTTGACTGTACTAAGTATCAGTATTTATAATTACTGCTGAAATCATTTGCTTAAATGTAAAAAAATTAAAACATTGACTGTTAATGAGCAGAAAAATAATTGCCGAGGATGCAATTTTGTAAACATGTAAATTTTGTCATCGAATTATTCCTAACGCTTTTTATGGTATTATAGCGAAAACCCCAAAATTTGTTTCAAATATCGATAAATTCAACTCAACGGAATTCTATGGTTTATGGTTTTATTAAGATAAAGAATACTCATCAGAATTACTATCGCAATAAATGATCAGCTGTTTTGTTTACATTTTTTCAACAACAAAAAATAACTACCGCATATTGTAATTAATTGTAACATATACTTTTTAAGCAGTATTTTTAGATCTTAATCGTGTTTGCTATTTCAAATGCAGTGTAATTATTGAAAGTTCAATTCCATTTCAATAATTCTTCTTACACCCATGAAACGAAACAGTAAACCATGTTTTTGACTTCATTTGACAAATTAACACACATGATCAAGCGCAAACAATCAATACAAGATTAAGACGGGCATAGTAGGAATTTATGGTCAATTGCAAGCTAAAATCTAGCAACATTATATGTAGAAGCCATGTAGTAACCGAACGGCTTTTAAACAATTGTCCCTATGGGTATATCAAATGAAGGAATTGTTCGCATTTGCTTGACAATGATAACTTCTTAGTTAGTGATTTACTTCGTATGAACCTTAACATTACAAAGTAAATCGCATATCCGGAGAGCTCGGCTTTTAAAATTTCATAAATAACTTCACAGTGGGGAATATTTAAAGCGACAGTTTGTAATTATTAGCGAATCTGTTTTTTCTCAATATCTTACTTGAGATTCCAACAGTTGTTTGGTGTTTTTTTTTTCTTCGATTGCATCTTTATATAAAAAGACTCGTACCATATACGTGTATTAGTTTGTTAAAATGTATTTCGTTACATAGACTATTTAAAAAAATAGTTTTAGATTACACATTTTCCTGTGGTACGAATACAGATAAACTATATTTACAATGAATATAAATCTGTTTACTTATTAGTTTTTGGAAATTGATTGGGACATTCAATCAATTAACCGTCCTTCGGGTTTTTGCCTCCGCGAATGCAAAGATCGGTCGAGGAATTAAACTGGCAGAAAATCACCATTTGCTTCCATACATTTCCAATGCATTCAGGAATCTTAATATTGTAAACATCAATAGATGCTGGGTATTCATTTATAGTTTTAACCTATCAATCAATCACATTAGTTTACATGTTTATTCAACATTTGATTAATCAAAACCTTTTAACCATGGACACATGTAAAATATTTATTTTGCTATTTACATTTCACTCCACAACCTTTAGTCCGGTTAAAAACATAAAATAGTATACTGTCTACCTACCATTTCTATTATTTCATTATCAGATTGATAAGGTGAATGAAATATGATTTATAATGTACCACACATCGTATGTCTGGAATGTTATAGGCCTACAAACGTCACGTTTCACATCCGGGTCCTGTCAAAAACCAAACCAATTCCATTTTCCAAAAAGGTTGTACAGAACAGAACACACCAAGATATTTTAAAATGGCGTTGTCAAAGTCATGGATCTTCTGGGTGATAATTAAAACTGAGTTAATGGGATGTGTTGTACGTAAAAGGGTTGACTGCATTGGCATACAAAGGACTTTTTAAAAATGGTAATGACTTTTCCTTCGTCAAGCGTTCGGCATAGTCACGGATGTTTCGAATGAGACTTAAACAGGGCACTTAAAAACGTTAAAAAAATTATTTTTGTATGCGTCTGTCCATAGCACACGTCGAAGTTTGTTGCACTTCGCCTAATACCGGTGACAGCCCCAGAACAGTGCAAACTCATTGGCGGAATATAAAACAACAATAACAAAAACAACAAAAAACAGAATAAAAACAAAAAAACAAAATCGCATGGGATGCCCAGACTTCCATTGCAGAGTTCGGTGCGTAGATTCAAATGCATCATATTTCTTAGAAATAGAGATAGATAAATGATTATTTTTCACGTGAAATAATACGACTGCAAAGCGGTTGACTATTTTTTTTTCGAAATTCACAGAGACGGCATTCGAATATGCAGATGATGCCGTCACCAATGATGAAATACTCTCGAGTATATTAATTGAATATGACGAAATAATTCGGAATAAGACAGAACAATATTGAATCATATTACCCGATATTGCAATAAAATTACAATGGCAAAACCGCAGACGCAAATTACCATAAAATGATATTATTATATATGTAATCGGCCTTTTGAATCTTTATGAAATTATATTTGGTTACTGTCTATCAAGACAAAGTCCTGAACTTTTTTCCAATTATGTCCATAGATACGTAGTTAAGCGTAATTCCACGTTGTATAATATCATATAAAATTCAGAAATTATAGATAATAAAGCTAAACTAATGTCAGATGGCTTAAGCATTTCTTATTTTACGCGAGAGAACTTGATGGTCAATATCAAACGAAAAAAGTAGTCATAAAAATAAACAATTACATTAATTTTCCCTATTCAGTGGATTTCACATTCATATTTCATTTTAAATCAAAGCATATCTATAGAATACCACAGAAATGAATATAAATATATTTTCACGTGCCTTTGCTTCAGTTTTTGCATGAATTATCAATACTATTGGACAAGAACGAAGTGCGACATTTTAATCGATAATATCATTTAATGTATAACAAATGTACAATAAATCCAATTAGAGAATGACGTTCATATAGGAACTATTTAGATATTCACCAATTTGTTTGTAGGAGAGTTTCTCGCAGTGTGTGATGATGGGTACTTTCTTCTGTAAACAATGATCATATCAATGAATTTTTATAAATTTGTTGTAGTAATATGTTAAATGTAACCCAAAATTTCCAGTTTCGCCGAACTTGCTAGATTGTATGAAATATTACTATATTTTGTAGTTGTTTTTTCATATCAAGATTATATAACTTCTTGCATCCAATTTCACTACAACATTTTTCGGGTACGGGATCCTGGCTTTACCGTAAACACCTAATTATATGTACGAAATGGTTCTAAATATTATAAACATAATACCACAAGTTATAATGCTCAAGACAATCGTTTCTAAACGTATCTTGAGTGTCTTTTTGTATGCTATGAACAATTAATCATTCTATGTTTAACTTTTATTCAGTTTTTTTTATTATTATTCATCATTATTCTGCAGCAATCTCCGTGACCTAGTAGTCAAAGGGTCGTATTTAAAGCCATGAAGTTTGGTCAGCGGGAGTTGAGCAGTAGAATGTCCGGGCATCGATTCCAGATTAATCATGGTGGTCACCAGTTACTATACAGACATTTCAATCTGCCTGATCATTCTATACTTTCCCCGATAGTCCGCATTTTAGAAAAGATATATATCATCCCACAAATAACCCCAACTTAAGCAACCCTTTTCGACAAAAACGGGAAGAACACTGGATTCGACAGCTGGAAACTACTGCACCATATGGATGCAATGATCATGTCGATAGCGTAGGGTATCTTACCAGTTCTGGATGCCAGTCAATAAATATATTTGACCGAACCAGTAGAAGACATCGCAGCCATGGCTCAAGGAAATATAACAAACCCGAGATTCACAATGTCACATTTGATGATTTTCTACCATTTGTCAATCTCCAATTAGGTCTTCACCAGATTCGTACAAAACTGTACTCACACCCTTTGAAAACATTACATGACTTGTACAAATCTACGATAACAGTATGTTTTACTGATGCTGGTTCTCCAGAGTATCGACTTCATGGTATCATTTTGGACATTTCATACAACAGAATATTCAAAGCTGCCAGGACTAATGTACATAAAGAAACGAGGAATCGCCCGTTCCTCAAGGTCAAATTTGCCAATAAGGATATTGACGCTGACAATGAACTAAAAATAAGTCCAAAGTAAGGTCCCTTCATACTTCCAATACAAAGATTCACCATATATTTCCTATAGCTATACACGTTCAGTTGCCTCTAAAATATCCAATTACAAAGCTAGTCTGCAGCTTTTCCCAGAACTTGCAACCTTGTACCTTTTCTACGTACGCTCCATATGGCCATGTTGTGAGAGGGGATCTCAACATTGTACGTAACAGAAAACTGAGTGATCTTTTATGCAAAGGCCAAAATATAAAGAACCTTTCTCGTTTACATGGCGCCAAAATTTTGAAATTATTATGGACGCTTGTGAAGAGTACTCCATACGTTGGGCTAAGAAAGAAAATGTCGAAATTGATACTCTTTCACAGTGGATCAAGTCGATCGGTAATGTTCTTAAACGAAGAATTCAACGACTTAAAAATTCTGTGAATACAAAACAAAATTCAATGTTTCGTGATCCTGATGTTGTCTAAGAACGAAAATTTTATCATCGTAACTGCTGAAAAAGCATATAACAACTTCACATTTGTCTGCAGGCGATACTACTTCAGCATTCTACAAGAGGAACTGGGATTCAACAAACTTCCTGGAAACTCTGCATACACTCTCACCGATTTTTCTACCTCTGAAGTGTTAGATAATCATAAATCCGTCACAGCGTTTGGAATACCCACAAGTTAATAGCCATACATTTATTGGATTCCAAGATGCACAAAAATCCCTATAAACACCGATTCATTGCGGGGTCATCTAAGTGATCCACAAAGCCTTTATCTATTTTACTCACCAAACTTCTTACACATATTAAACAAGGTCTTCAGAAGTACTGTACAACGGCCTACTCAGGAAGCGGAGTCAATCAGATGTTGATCCTAAAGAATTCAAAATAATTGTTGGAACATTTAAAGTCTCCAAATTTCAAACATATTACCAGCATCAAGACTTGATTTATCGACCCTTTACACGTCATTCCCTCATCAAAACTCAAAAACAGGTTAACATCTATTATACAAAGCTCCTTTGTATACAAAAATGGAAAAGCAGATATAAATATTTCGTGTTACTCATGGGGAACCTTATTTTGTGAAGAAACACTTGTTCCAATAACAAGTACAATGAGAACGATATTATCAAGATGCCGGGGTTTCTGGTGGACAACATTTTCGTGGAGTTTGCAAGAAAAGTTTTCCAATAAATTGTTGGCATTCCAATGGGTACCAATTGTGCGCCTCTTTTTGTATTCATATGAAGCGGAAATTATACAGTCTCTGCTCTCCAAAGGAAACAAACAGTTAGCATCTCGGTTCAGTTTTACTTACAAGTATATCGATGATGTCCTGTCCATAGATAATTCAGAATTACTTTGGCCAGATATATCCTGTTGAGCTAGAGATCAATGAGACGACAGAGAGCAATACATCTGCTTCTTAGCTAGATTTACTCCTGTCGATTAAAAAGGACGGTCAACTTCATACATCCCTTTATGACAAACTCGACGATTTCAATTTCAATATTACAAACTTCTCCTGCCTATGACGTTTTCATTTCACAACTTATACATTATGCTAGAGCATGCTATTCAATGAATGTTTTATTCTGAGAGCGAAACGACTCTCTAGTAAACTACTTACACAAGGTTACGTTATTGAAAGCTTGAAATCGTCGTTTAAGAAGTTTTATGGTCGATACAGGGAACTTGTTAAACATTATGAAGTCCCCCTCTCAATAATATTAGATAGTATTCTGGAGCACGGTCACAGACAGTGACTCCCTTTCACCAATCGTGATTTTCACCAAACTTGACATCTTCACAGAACTTGATCTTTTTAACGAATTTGACCCGTTAATCGAACTAGAAAAGGTTTCCATGGAATTTTTGCGACGGTTGTAGCATGCCAGCAGAGGATGCTGACTCTTTTCGGACACCTGGTCCTATCCCGTTTGAGATTCGCAATTGTTCTTCATGTTGAGACCATTGCACATGTAATTCGGCGTGTTCTAATGGACTTGAGCTTCGTTTATTGATTGGTACTTTGTAAGGAAGTTTTTCGGTTTTCTTGCGGAAGAGCGTTTTTTCTTCCCGGGTAGATTGTAACGGTGTTCTCTTTTCCACCATTATAAGTTTCCCCCATATAACTGAAAAATCGTTGACTTTGACGTAGATCACCAATATAACTGACGCCAAAATACATATTTCTTACATCCGGGTTTTTTTTTTTTTTTTTGCTACAAATATATCCGTAAATGACAAAAATGCCAAACGACAAACGTAATGATTTCGGTTATGCTATCGCTATTCCATATTAAAGTATCAATATCCAGTTATAACCTGGGAATGAAATTTATGATGTAAAATGATCCGATATGCTAGGACATGTTCAACGAGCGATCATTTTGTATACTACATAGTAATAATGTTTTGTCAATAGAACATGGAAAATTCCGATTGAAGTCAACATTTAGCAAATTATATGGTCAACCAAGTTTACAATTACCATATTTCATAGTTATTAAATCCTCTTTATCGACTGCGACTTTTATTCATTCCTATTTTTTATTTCAGTTTGCCTGTAACACGAGGCGGTTCCTCCATTAAACCTGATCCCAATCCTGTCTTCACAGATATCTATGTTTGTCCAACATCACCACATTAATATATTGCCTCCTGAACTATCTAAAAGTACACACCTTTGTGTCTATAGTTTTTATATTATAAACATATATTTCGATATTTAATGAATGACACCTGATCCCACTTTGAATTTTCAGATGTTCACCAAATTTGTATGTCGTTTACTGAGCCTCTGATTGATTTATACTTTGGAATATGTGATTTTATATATAAATATGAAATCTGTACAAATTCAAATTCCTCATTTAAAAAATCTATATTATTTTATTATCCGGATGACATTATATCTCATATACGTGTGAGTATTCATATGTCTGCTCGGCCGACGTTCATTTCATAAACGTATTTGAGTATGCATAAATGGATACAATTTCTCGATAATACGTTAATGCAACAAGATTATCAGGAATAATTTTGAAAATTTATCGATCGATATAATTTTGAAACTCAATGTTCACTACTTCAAGCCGTTTATACAGAATAATACTTTTGGCTACATATTCAAACTATAACCACATTTCTGTGTTATCGATAGCACGCTTGCTCTCTCATACGAAATATACATGTATATCCATTAGATCTTTCGGAAAAATTATAACAGAATGTGTTAATATGAAATATTCATGAATAAAATATCACAGTTCCTGGTAGATAAGGCAGAAAGATCGTGACACTGCCTCTATTAAATGTAATTGGAGACTGAATATCATTCTGAAAATGTTTGAGACAATACCATTCCCGACAAAATTTTGTGAAATTGAGAGGTGGTATTACTCTATTATATTTACAACAGAGGCAAAATGACCTCGAGAATGCTAAGAAAACAATGTAAATAATCCGCTTATATTGATCTACGACATCGAAAGTCTCCAAACATTTTGGAAATTTTGCTAAAACCTCAGATGGTTAATAGATAATTTCTTATTCAGTCGCTCTAAGAGTTCAGCAAAATCAATTATTATTAGTAATACTGACGTTATAAGATTAGATAGATCTGGAAGGCGTGGGTGACCTCTTCGGGAGCCCCAAGAGACTTGTGGCAATAGACAAGATTACTCTATTGGTCAAAACCGCACTGACTTTATTATTTTCTTATATTTATATTTCATATATGTATTATGGACATATGGGGAATTACAAAGTATATAAAAGTATCTCTAATATCAAAAGTTTATCATAAAATCAAATTTTCAGTTTTACAATGCATAAGGGAGGCGATGGAATCTAAATCCGAGGGAAACCAAATTGCCTGTACCTCTAGCTAAAGGAAATACTTATTTCCTGGTTTTGTTTTATTCCAAATCATTCTTGCCAACATCAACAGATATGTTTCACATCAATTTCAAATAGCTACAGGCATGAACTTCCTGTCGTATCTGGACGTTTCCAATGTTATAAGCAATTATTGTCTGAGATATTTACTTATCCCATTACATCCTTGAAAGACCTTTAGGATAGGAATCCGTAAAATATTTAACTTCACAGAAGTAATTATAATATCGCTTCAATGGAAAAAAAAGTTCTAAGACCAAAGTCACTAAAGTGACTCAATACTTAGGATAAAGTGGGTTTTTTTTAATTTAAAATCAAAACACGCTTAAGTTATGCAGCAACTAAGTTTAACTACGCCAAAATCACAAATATTAGTTAAACCTAGTGTTTCTCAAGAAAAAGAGAGACATTAACTGAAGAAAATCGAGATTTAATTGAGAAAAACTAGGATGTTTAACTGGAGAAACACTAGATTTAATTCAGTTATATAATTTTGGCGTGGCATTAAAATAGTAACTGCACCAAAAATCCGATGGAAACCAAATTCTCTGTACCTCAATTTGTATTTATACTCTTGAAAACCTCGGTAAATAGAAAAATCTTCTGCGAACCAGATATACCCCATATAACAATACCAAGATCCTTACCTGCGAAATTAAACAAAATGCAGCGCTGGTCTAAATATCAGGTGTGTTAACAAGTAGGTATTGACGCAATCGAGGAATTACCAACTTGATTATTAATTAATTGAAATAAATCAACGGAATACTTGTATACAGAGACTATGATTTCGAATGAGTGTCACAGCCTAGTGAGATGTATAAGACGATGGAGTAGGTAAAAGACAGTTTACAGTGTACTGGTATTCGCTAAATTTTATCGAAATACTCAACTTAGAATCCTGGGAAGTCTAGGTTTATATTTTACGGCATTGTGTCTTAATTTTAAAATACCTATTTAATTCTTTTTTTTACTAACTTTTTTATTTATTTTACAAGTTATTTTTATTGTATATTTATTTTAGTTGCTGTTTGTTTGTATATCGTTTAGTGCGTTTATCTAATATTCATTTTTCTGATATTAAGTTACATTTTTATTTGTAATTGTTTTAATTTTTTATTGTTATTCCCATTATTGTAAAACATACTTAATCAATTTAAATACGAGTGAAAGGTAAACTTTCAAGTTATATATTTACATATGCTTACAAATGTGTTGATAAATATTGAACTAGAATCATGATGTTGTCTCTAAAATGTGGTGTAGTAAATAGTGGGGATAACTGTTAGTGGTTTTTTAGATTCTTTGATCAAATATGTACTACTGTATACGATTACTATTGGTACAATTTCTGGAACGATGATTTAATACTCCGAATACGCGGAACTTTCCTCAGTCGTTATTATTATGTAAATGCGCATTTCTTTTAGTGATGTAAATATCTTAAAACTGAATATGTTCATCCTAGTAAAAGTTTTTAGTGATATAAATATGATTAGAACCAAAAAGGCCTCTGGAGTGAAATAAACAAGCGACGCTTTTTGCATATATGCCGAGGATACTGAAATGCAATAATTTCTGTTTATGTAATAGTCCATTGTGGTAACAATATCAAATTTAATATGTGATGCTGAAGGTCAATATATGAATATTCGTACGTTAGGGATTGATTCTCTAGTCCAGTATAGCACAGAAAAATTTCTGATAATGCTATATTTTTCTCACAAATTTATTTCTTTTTATTTCAATAAAAATGAAAAACCCTGAGTTTCATATTCTACTTTCAATCCATGCGAAGACGTTAAAATAGAGACAGACAAATATTTATCCAACTTTCCTGTATTGATTCGAAGGACCCGTGCCTGTTTCTTGTCATTTTATCTGTAATTGTATTGTTTTGCCTTCAATACGGCAATTTTTCAACGTATGCTATACAGATATCCAGTTAAATTATTGCTATCAATCATGCTTGCTTTTCCAGAAAAATACTTTTACCATTTTACAAATACCAGTATACAATTCGCTTATTACTGGAAACGAAATATCAAAGGGGAAAGGCAATTTTCTACGCGCCAGAAATAATGCTTTGTTTGTGTGATCTGAGTATCCCACAGGATTATCGGTTTCTCCGGCGTATTTAACCGTGATTCCATATTACCTTCGTCCTTTCGGAAAAGAAATTATTTCTGACAAAAAAAAATTTTGAACTGCAATCACATTTAAACTCGGCGTTTCCATTAGTTATGTTCTTCTTATAATATGTGCATTTTTGGGACAAAGAAGACATTTTATTCACGATATATACAAATGTCACTTGTTGCTGTCGATTTCATCGGTTTAAATGTGATAAACCAAATCATCTAGAGCGACTGATATCCATCCGCGCAATAAAGTAGAATCGGAAATTTTGGAGGGGTTAAATTTTGGTAGCTGAGAAAAATTCGTTGAGATTAAATTTCGTTCAAAAAGTCTTTTCCACCAGTTTTCCGCTTACCCATATAAAACGGTTTATTTTTTATTTTTAAAATTAGATCTCAACTGATAAAGTCTAATTGACTTTTTTTTAGCATTATAACTTTGGTATTATGTTTATAATATTTATAACGATCCAATAATTTTTAACCCTATCACCCCTAAAAAAAACTAAATAATATACTTTTTTCTATTGTCTTAGACTAGTCTATTGTCGATCTATAGGGTTGAAGAGGTCAAGTAGAATTCATGAATATTGAAAAAAATATCTCATTTATTCTGAGGCGACTGACCATCAAATATTTAAGTGACTATGTACTCGCGAAACTTTATCATGTCGTATATGCATTATTTGATTTTTTATTCAACAAGAATTCTGGTAACTGACCCTTCTTCTGAATTTTCAGAGGTCCTTGTTTGTCAAGTTTTCACCAGATTTTTATATTGTACCCTGGACATCCTGAAGATTAATACTTTGGTATTTGTGATTTTTATATAATAACTATAGGAAACACAGTGCAGTACAATCTACAAAAATATGGGACGTTCTTAAATGAGATTGTTACTATCTCTGAATGTGTCTTTTGTTATTTCATTATGGTTTTAATTCTGTTGATAAATTTAAAAAATATTAAAAACCGAAATTAAAACCTCAATCCAATTTGTCTACTCTATTGCGTTCAATATTGTAAGGTACTCATAAACAGAATATCATTTTAAAAATCCATTTATTGTTTCGCAATCAAAATTATACCAATCTACTTGAAAAAAAACATCATCTGTGGCCTTGTTTTTAACTACTGCATTACCCATTTAGACGCATGGGATGAATATAGCTACACCATCTACCATACTTTATGGGTACTTTATATCAGACGTTTAAAACCAATAAAATGTCCAATTATAGGCCAGATGGTTATCCATATTTTAATGGTATCATTTTCAAATCATCGCAAAATAAACAAGATAAAATGTAGGCAGATAAATAAAGATTTGAATAAACAGTCCATGTTCCAAATTAATTAGACAACGGTAAATGGAAGATTTACAATAAAAAAATTATATATATATATATATATATATATATATAAAATATATATATATATATATATATGTATATATATATATATATATATATATATATATATATATATATATATATATATATATATGATGACTCGAAGTTTGAGGGACTTCGATGGCTCGTGAATGGTAATTAAGTATCAAACTTGTAATTTGTATAAGGTGTATAATATCATTTAAAATATATAA
Organism: Atrina japonica; assembly: GCA_030159075.1. NCBI lineage: Eukaryota > Metazoa > Mollusca > Bivalvia > Pterioida > Pinnidae > Atrina > Atrina japonica. The sequence continues at coordinate 193,403 of BROG01000790.1, forward strand.
GGTCGTGCACTGGAACTGCAATTAACTTACTTTTCGTAAATGAAAAGGTTCAGTGTTAATAAAAAGTAAATACCGAGGGGTAATTTCGTTCACGTGTTAATTTGGACAGCGAATTATTTGTAGGATTTTGGATTTTTTGATCGAAATCACCGACATTTATTAGAAACATCGAGAAAGTCGACTCATTAAGATTTGATTTATAGATTGTTTATCAGTAGTGTGAACTGATTTAATTATTTGGGACTTCAGCAATAGGTCGAAATTCGAGGATCGAGTCACCGAAGTTCCACAGCTTGTCAGAGTGCATTTATTGTCAATATAAATGCCATTTTGGTGTCAGATAAATAAAATGGCACCCACTATATACATAGCACCACATGGTAAATAATAATGCAGTAATTAATAAGTTCGATGTTGTTATGATGATAAACAGATGGAAACATTTTATCTTGCTCTTTATCTTACATTGTAGTATAATTAATTGGTAGTTGACATGAGGTGAAAACTTTGTGTTGTTTTAGATCTATAAACCATACATACTAAAACCCAGTCTTCTATAAATACTACAATACGCACAGCTTCTTGTATGACATTTTCTCATTTTTCATATTTTACTCTATTTGGTCGAGTTCGAACCCGATGTCTTAAAAAAACACAACTGAAATGTGTCAATAAAAATGGCGAAGCACTTAAAACAAACAACATTTGATAGGCTTTAAACGTCTTCATCGGTAACTCTTGACTTTCCCTATAATCATAAAACTGGTGTCATCTAAACAAACATTTAAGAACCAATCTTTACCAAAGAGAAACACAATAACATAAAAAGCAGAGCCTTTCCCCCAAAAAACAAGATATCTGAATCGGTACTTTACTTGTTATTGATGATGAAGAAATTAAGCTGTTACGTCAGATTTTATTGAAATGTGTACGTGATCCATGATATACTAAGACGCCCACAGGAAATAAGACAGAAGGCCAATGCTATCCTTCGTAACAACTGTACGCTCATCAAGATAATGACATATATATTGTAATCGCGCAAATTTAAACGAACTTTTTGAACGCGACCTAATTAGCAGAAAATAGTTTTATATGTGGGCAAACGATGATACAATAATTTTGATAAGAAGTAGAGTAGAATTGGAAAACATTAGTTTTATCGCATAAAAGGAAATCCCTAGTTGTATATGTTTCAAGAAATAGAACATTTGAATTGATTTATCTGTAAATATCTTTGTTTTTTCTGGGAAACTATGGAGATAGTACGAAAACATTTTAAATAATTATGCAAACAACGCTGCATAATAGATTCTGAATTACAAATAATTCGTTACATAGAAAATTCTTCAAACATTTACAGTAGGGCAATGTGTATTCATATCTACTCAAAACACGCTGTGCGCTGAACAACCTTTTCTCTTTTTCAATTTAGACTACAACTTAGAGGTACTCATAACACGCTTTGCCTGTGTTATTTTTAAAACTCGAATAAAGTTAACAAAAGCACGAATAACAAAATAAACAAATATCGATAAATAGAATAAACATGCAATTTAATAGCACGTGGCCGACATTCCTCTCGAAATTTGGTAAGACACATATTGAAGCGAGCTAAGACTTAGTACTCAAAACGTATTTCCGGGATTTTTATGACAGTTAAAATGACTATCAACAAAAATAATTCATAAGAAGAATATTTAAAGGGTTTCTTAAATAGTAACAATTTCGGGAAATTAATAAGAAAAAGTACCGAAATCAATTTACGGCGTAAAAAGATCAGAGAACTATCAAATACAGTGAAACTTGTATATTAAGACCCTTTAAGCACAACAAAACCAGTCTTTATAGGCAGGTGGTCTTTATATAGAGGTTGATTTGTACACAAATGATATTATTGGGAACAGCAAAAAGCAGTCTTTATATACAGGTGGTCTCTAAAGCAGGTTTTACTGTACTTCGGAAATATAAGAAAGCAGAAGGCAGAAAAGCAATCGGAAATGCCATTGAAAACGATTGATATTGGAAAAAAAGTAATGAACTGCGGGATCAATAAACATGTTGGAATACCAACAATTGCATATACATACATTAACAGCTACATCTCGATGCATAATTAATAAGCGTAATAGACAATTTTATATGTTTATCAATCTAGCAACTGTTCACGCACATGGTACACGTGTAGGCTTAATTCTGGCAAGGCTGTACCCGAAGTATTTTAAAAACATACATTAATTATATTTGCAAAGCTTTACTCATTGCATGTACACTTAAAATAATGTACACAATACACATATGTTTGCTGACCTTAATAATTTTTCAATCTTAATGATTAGTCGGTGGGAAATATGTCACAGTATTAAGGGGAAGAAGGGTACCCTGGGTATACAAAAACTGATCATGCATACTTATTCATTATGAATGTATAAATTAATAGAATTAATAATATGGCACATATGTGGATATATAAGGGATATTTACATATGCAAGAATTATGCCCTTTAGAGTTGGTGGATAAAAAAGACGAAAAATTGAAAGCTGTGGTCCCAAAATACCTATTTTTTATCACTCTTAAATATTAAATTCGTTCACTGTAAAATAAAATTTATCATAAATTTTTTGTTTTGTTTGTTTTTTTTTTCTTAATGCAGAATGGTTAACAATTACTATAAAACAAGTTGTGGGTATATAGCGAAGAAATAACACCTAAAAGTATGCCAAAATTGAGTATTTTTTAACATAAAATCTTTTTAAGAGAAGACCATGATTTGAACTTGTGTGCCTCGACTGGGAGATACAACTCATCTATGAAAATAAACCTTTCCTGTAAGTTTCACAAACTATCATATAGTCCTGGAAGTAATGATAATATATGTCAAAATGTGACTGCACCCAGAAAAACAGACAGCGAGACAAAATATGTCAGACAATGCGAAGCTGTGCTTCACAGATGACAAAAACATAACTGTAAAAAGCTAATATCCGAGTAAACCTTGATGACAGAATAACAGATATGAAACATATCCATTGTTTGATGGTGACCTTTGATTATTCAAGAATATTTTATCAATGTCAAATATAAGGTTTTCATATAAAGAAAACTAATTTTACGATATTTCGTCGAAATTTGCTTTTTCCCCGGAACAAACCAACATTGCCCAACATAATATACTCATTTATACGATGGCTACTGTAAAACGAAAAGATGTGTTAAAAAAGCTAGCATGTGTGAAAATGACTTAATTATGTCGGGATAACACACACAGATTAAGGTGTTATTTCTATTTCATTTGATTTTGGTTGCAGTCTCGCAGTGTGTGTGACCGGTCAACAGGGGACGATTGTCTCCTATTTGGATAGCCTGAAAAATAGTAGTATATATTGTGTAGAGTACAACCTGTGACAAAGTTCACCCTTTTATACTACAATATAATGTTCCCGCAACCGATCATATAGTACTGTCCTACTCTATTACATTGACCTACATAACAAAGTTGAATGTGCAAATCACGTGATCATTGCCATCATCCTTACTCCAACATTTGAAAAAAAAAAAATCAGTTACAGACAGTTAAACGCTAAGTTTCACAGCAATAACCATTACTAAAGGCTGTATTAAACACCTTTCAATTTTCACCCTAACCTGTTTGTTTCTATCTGTCTGTATATACCAATTTACTCTCCGAGACTGCGTCTTACGTTTGTGTCGAAAAAAAAGTTTCCAATATCATTTCTCTGACTCTAAATGGTTATAACTGATCATGCTCTGGTTTATCTTCATGAAAAAAGGAAAACACAAATAAACAGCAAGATAAAGATTATATATATATATATATATATATATATATATATATATATATATATATATATATATATATATATATATATATATATATATATATATATATATATATCATATATCACTAAAATGACTAAAGTCACGGACAATATCAATGTCAAATTTTCGGGACGACCTGTCCCTTCATCAGGATAAAACGATTAAAATAACATGAAAAACGTACACATACACACTCTCACGCACATACACAACTGAAGAGTGAAAGAAATGCTACACTTTGCAAGTACAGTGTATATATATATATAATATAATCTGTAATTGCGTACGTGTACTCAAATTCAAAAATATTTTGTCACACTTTAGGTAAACTCAGAATTCGGAAAATATATTTATTCAAAAATAGATATTATATTATTTTGAATCAAACAGGCATTTTAATAATATTATTTGTGATATGCGATCTCTCTCTCTCTCTCTCTCTCTCTCTCTCTCTCTCTCTCTCTCTCTCTCTCTCTCTCTCTCTCTCTCTCTCTCTCTCTCTCTCTCTCTCTCTCTCTCTCTCTCTCTCTCTCTCTCTCTCTCTCTCTCTCTCTCTCTCTCTCTCTCTCTCTCTCTCTCTCTCTCTCTCTCTCTCTCTCTCTCTCTCTAATGCATTGGTATAAAACCAAACCGAACCCGCAGGAAATACTTTGAATTATTTTTGCAAATTTCATTAAATTGGAATTCGTAATTATTTCGTTAGTTTCTCATTTTGCTTTTCTTTTTTTTTTTTTTTTCCTAATCACTAAAACTATATACATATACATATATACATGTATATACACACATATATATATATATATATATATATATATATATATATATATATATATATATATATATATATATATATATATATATATATATATGTATATAACTATATACTATATACAACTTATACATATTTTACATATTTTTTCTACTCTGTTTACAAGAAAAAAGTCATGCATAAATTCCTTGGAGTACATTCAAGGAATAATTGTACACTCCTAGGGTATGGAATATCATATACATTCATTATTTGCCATTTTCTCACAATAATAACCTCCGACTTGTTCTGCACACATTAATTATACATAATATATTGCATTCTATTTTCGTGATATTTTATAATTATTTAAGAAACTGTATTGTTTACTTTTCAGTGGACTGTGTGACATGTTTGTATACACATTCTAACTATTTATGACTGAAATGAATATAATGAATTACTTCCTGACGTCAGGTCTATATTTACGTAATATTGACCGAAGTTGACAACACAATCACAAACTATTATAGTTCATTCTAATCTTTGGCTACTAGTATATTGCGCTTGTCACCAAGGAATTCAAAGTTTTTTGTTTACGTCTAGTCCTTACTGCATAGTCTTATAATGTGTGCATAATCTGTAATGTTTGATTGTCATCTTAATTTTGTTGTTTAGTGAGTCAGTTTAATTTAAAAGACAAGAAAACACGTTTTAAACATTGAAATCCCAACGGTTTTAAATAGCTCCATGCATCAATCGATCCTCACAAATATCACAAATATGTCTCCCTCTGTGTTTTTTGTCTGCGTTATCATAAATTTAAATCATTTAAAAATTTCCCCGTGTATTGGATGTATATGAATTTACATCCAGATACTTAAAAGTAAATGACCAAGCATTCAAAATAGTACAATAAAAGTTCAGTTATCTGCTACTTAAGCCAACATACTCGATGAAATAGTCAGAGAAACGGACAATTAGACCAGTGTCTGTACCCAGGAATCACATAATCAGTTTGAATGCTCTGTCCTCCGAGTTCAAAAATTGTTTCCTTTACAAAAGAAGGTAAAGCGGACTATAAGACTGGTGTCTGTACCCAAGAATCAATAAATCACTTTACAGAAGAAGGAAAAGGTAGACAGGTAGACTAGTGTTTGTACCCTAGACTCGCACAAGCAGTATGAATGCTCTCTCATCCAATTACCAAATTCATTACTTGATGCCTTTACAAAAGAGGGGAAATGGACTATTAACTGGTGTCTGTACCCAGGACTCACGTAATCAGTATGAATGCTCTCATCCGAGCAACCGAATTCAATCTTTGCTCCCTTTCTGTATATATTCTTTCTCGTTTCACGAATACATTTCAAAAAACGGAGTGTATTATTTTAGATAACCCATATTAACTACACATATAGCAATATAAAATTATGGACTTTTGAGTGGGTGAATATGGTGTAATATTGACCTGAAACTAATATTGACTGAGGTGATAACCGAGTCAATATTACACCATATTCATCCACTCAAAAGTCCATGAACTGTTTTATTGTATAAATATATAGATACATCACATACTAATCGTGCAATGTAAGTAAGAATCAGAATGATTCCAATTGTTCAAAAGGGAATTTCCATATTCTATTTTTAGAAATGATATTCACTGGTTTTCAATAGAATACGTAGTTGTATTTTGAGAAGTAAAATATCGACTTATCCAATCAGAAACTGTTTATTTTTTTTTAATTTATATAATAATAGTTTTTAAAATCTAATTGATTACGCCATCATACATATCATATACACATACTTTTCAATTGAATACTGTGCCGGCTGACATTTCGTGATATTTTGAAACACGATTAACTATCCTCTTCTAATTCCGATATATAGGAAGTATTTCCATTGCTTTAATGTCTAAGTATTGTTTGTTTACCTAATTTATATCTAATTTGTCGTATTCTCATTAAATTAGGGTTTCGATTGTCCATTGGTACTTCTTAATTTTACTTTAACATTTTAAATGTAAGCTTATAGGTTTAATTTTGTTGTTGTTGTTGATTTTGATTTTTGTTTTTGGATTTTTTTTTCGTTTCGTTTTGTTTAACGTCCTACTCAAGAATATATTACTCATATGGAGACGTCACAAAATGCCGGTGAAGGGCTTCAAATATTGGCATATGCTCGACACTTGGGGCCATTTAGCAGTGAGGGTTCTTTAACGTGCCTACACCTGCTGTGACACGGGACCTCAGTTTTTACTCTCTTATCCGAATGACAGGAAACCAACCTACCGCCGGCAGGACTTGAACTCACGACCTCACGATAAAGAGTCGAGCGCGCTACCGACTGAGGAACGCCGGCTCTTTATAAGTTTAAATTGTTTGCTTTGTTTGAATGGTTTTTACGCCACATGGAACAATTTTCAAATATATGGTGGCGGCTAGTCTGTAGTGGTGAAGGAGAGAACTTGGTTATAATGTATCCGAGAAGACACCACCAGCCTCCCTTAAGTCAACTGGCAAACCTTCTCACAAAAGCAGCTTGGGTTCCAGTGGGTCTCTAACCAACTCTGACAAGAGGAGAGAGACTTCATGATTCATGTACTATGTTCTAACCACTCTACCACGAGAACGCTTTAAGCAAGTTTGAAGTTAGCAAATGCATTGATATTAAATTTATGGGTCTTACGTGTGGTATCTTAAACCGGTTACACGTGTGAATTGTCGTTAAAAGTAACGCTGATGTATCTAACCAAAAACTAAATTAAAACGTTAGCCAAATAAACGAGTTATTGGGGAAATAGAAAGTACATTGACGTCTTGATATTTGAAGTCACACAAACCAGGTGTAACTGTCAAAGTTCGAGTTCGGTGTATATATCAATAAAGACACCAGTACGATGGTACAGTTTTCTTTGATTCAGACAATTGATTTTTCATTTAACGATAGATTTCCTTAGCATAAATCATTCTTTATAAAAAAGAGTGGTTACACGGAAATTATTAAGATGTCAATTTTTGTGAACCTTCTACAGAAGCAAACACAGACACTTATTGCATAGATACCACAAAGAAATATTTTTGATTCCAGTAATATGATAAGTAACATTTATCTATAATCTGTCACATCTGTTCTCAACATTGCCTCATATTCTTAACACATTCAAGCGTCTCTTTAGACTTCTATTAACGTTATCAGTTTCTTATTTATCACGCTGACCAACCTTTGATGTCGCTTAATTGTTCTTCCATATTTTCAACCGCCCCCAAATTTACGCCAGTTCACCTTTCCACTGTCTGACTGATTGCATGAATAACACAACACACTGTTGGCGAGTATCTTAACTAACATCTCTCTCTCTCTCTCTCTCTCTCTCTCTCTCTCTCTCTCTCTCTCTCTCTCTCTCTCTCTCTCTCTCTCTCTCTCTCTCTCTCTCTCTCTCTCTCTCTCTCTCTCTCTCTCTCATTAAATTTAATATGTGTGTATGAATGTAGTTGTTAGAAACATAGACTGATCTTGGAAGCTTCACAAGACATGTTCAGTACTTCATCAATTTGATACGAACTACGAACTACGATTCTAAATCAAGTCCTAATATTCCGCTTTCACCTTTGGTAGGAAGCCATTCCAATCATCTAGATTGCATAAGTGCCAAATGACCTTGATATATTTTTAACGAAGATACAAGTAACATTGTGATATATGTGTACGACGCATATAATATATACAATTCTGAAACCTGGGAATAGCAAATTGTTGGCATCATAATTCTTACGTGAAGATAGATCAAATGTTCATTCACGTTGAATGCATTCCTAATTAAAATCTGTCGAGGTGCAATAATTTATAGATGATCCATGGCATTGGTCAATGTAGTAACACTATTTAAGCATTATAATAATTAGTTGATTATTGATTATCTATGGACATACATTAGATTGACACACCTTTGGCCATTTTAGAGGACAATGGAATTTTTTCTGTATGTAATGGCAGTAAGAGCAGGGACTTTTAACAATAGACGTAGGGTTTTTTAATATATTTTTTTTCGTGTTTTACGACACACTCAATAATTTTCCAGTTATATGGTTTTTCAGTCCTTAATGGTATAGGAGATAACCTAGTTACAATGCACCCCGGAAGAGACCCCGGTCTTCCGCGAGTAAACTGGAAAACTTACCCCTCAAAAATCCAAAAGACGTAGGAGTCAACTTTTAAAACAATTGGAAAGTTAAAGCATAATGTCTAAACACCTGTATGAATATGTCACACCAAAGTTATTTAAGTTCAAATTATTAAAAAGATAATAAATGGTCCAGACAATCATTTGCGCAGTGGATAGATAAATACAGTCGAAGCCACTTGTATTGAACTCTCTTACACTGAAATCCTGCTATATTTTAACGATTTTGATTCCCCGGTCAAATTTTTTATTGTTATTACAACCAGACTAATTTTACTACCCAGTTTATTCGAAAGAAAAATGCGTTTCCATTTAAATACAATATATCCGATTTCGACTGCAAATTTGAAATGCGTTTCATCGGCTCAATGTAAGCATTAGTCTAAAGTATGTTGGAGTTGACATGTTACATATAAAATATTTGTAAACAATTTTTATGCTTATTTCATCTTGAGAAAGTATCTGTTTTTTTTCACCGTGCATTTTTTCGAAAATTGAAAGTTTTGAAATTTTTGATAAACGATTTGCAAAGAAATAAAAAAGAGAAAAGATTGAATATTTTAAAGAAATTACAACTACGTTATAACTGCAATAATCAAAGTTCGCCAACACTGAAACGTGCGTTTTCAGATTTACCAACAGCTCCATTATCCAAATTTGTTTAAATCTATTTTTCAACTATATCAGACGGCTTTTTCATCCAGCAAGTCATATATTTCGACAAGTCACTGAGACTCGATTGGTTTCATATTAGAAAGTAAAATACGTACGTTGATTTTTGCTATACATTGTATCATTGTCCGTGTCAATCTGTATAGAAATGTTGTCATTAAGTCATATGCTGTAATTTTTACGTTCATAAACTTTGCGAACAGGATCTATGGCAAAATTTTGCAAAGTAGTGAAAGCATCAACAGTCGCAAAATGTATCTGATTTACGATATTTAAATCACATTGTTTTTTTTTTAGTGTTGGAGGAGACATATTTGTTAAATAAATCAAATATGTATCAACCTTATGGCGTCACATAAAATACAAAGAACTTACTGAAGTTTAATGCATGTGGACCCACAAAAAATATTAATGTATGTTGCTTATTCATGCGTTTTTCTCACTTACTCATTCATTGTCTTTGACACCAGTTTTACACAATTTGAGTAAATATTTACAAATTTTAAAAATATCGAGTTGATATGTTAAAATCACATGTCATATCTTAAATGTAACTCTAATGTTACGCTGATGAAATTGTACCGTGGAGATAATCATTAACCTTTCATATGTACATAATATGAACGTCCTAATCACATTGCCTTAGACACATGTGTTCGCATTATGTAGCATGATGTTGACATTTGTTGACCTTTACCTGTAAAACATCTAAACCAACCTGATATTGTGTGTTAAACGCATATCCTTTCAAACACATATGATAACACGCCGCTCACGGAATTATAGAGGTAGAAATTTCGACTCACAACCGGAATGTCCCTGGTTCGATTCCCGGACCGGACCTTACCAAAGACTTTAAAAATTGTAGTGACTGTTCCTTCGCCATGACTCGGCATACTAATAGAAAATCACAGGTCTTTTGCATGAAACATAAAACCGAGGTTCCCTATCACGGCAAGCGTGACACGTACAAGAACCCTCAATGCATTGGCATAAGTCATGACACAGGTCAAAAGTTGTGGCACTTCACCTAAAGAGTTTTTACATTTCAATTCAAGTGAAATATTCTTGGCAGGGTGTAAAACAACAAACAAACGAAAGTTAAAAGACATCATCAGTCCAGATTACGCATCTTTCGGCAAACATCTGTAGTAATTAGGTTTATATATTACCTGTATAAGTTTATATCAACACGACAAAAGATTCAGTGTAAACAAGCTATAAAACAAATGTAGCTTAAATAAAACATGCAGTAGTGCAATGAATTTGATTGCAATGGCTGCTAACAAATTGAACGGCGCGTCTGAGTAGAACTCTAAACAGACGATTGTCACATACTCATGTAGTAGTGTTATATCTGTACAATCGAATACATAGAGGAATAGAGAGAAGGAAAATTAGTTGTTATCATAATGATGATGCTATGAAAACTGTTTACTACTGTGTTGTAATATTGTATAAACATGGTTTATTAATATCAATATTTTCCTTTAATTAATTGCATAGATTTGTGGTACAAATTTTGTGACAATTTTTTAATGTCGATAATATAGTTCCTTGATTAAGATTAAAAACATGTTTGATATTATACGACAATATATTTTAATACCAATTTCAATTTAGCTCCAACTCTTTACGTTATAGATTATTTAAATAAATAACAGTAACAGACAGACAGACAGACAGACATATAGATATATAGATAGATAGATAGATAGATAGATAGATAGATAGATAGATAGATAGATAGATAGATAGATATATAGATAGATAGATAAATAGATAGATAGATAGATAGATAGATAGATAGATAGATAGATAGATAGATAGACAGATAGATAATTAGTAAGATAAACGGATGGGTGGATAATGGATGGATGGACGGACGGATTGATGAATATATATATATATATATATATATATATATATATATATATATATATATATATATATATATATATATATATATATAGATATATATATAGATAGATAGATAGATAGATAGATAGATAGATAGATAGATAGATAGATAGGTAGATAGATAGATAGACACATACATACATACATACATACATACATACATACATACATACATACATACATACATACATACATAGACAAACAAATAGATAGGCAGACAGGTAGATCCTCATTCATTTTAAGCCTTGTGTTGTATTTGATATTGTAATACTATTTTATCTGTGGGATATCTTGATTCATAAAGGCGAAAATCATTGATTCATTTAGTATGAAATCAATCATAAACATACTTAGTCAACTACATAAACACCAATACACTCATCATACGGTCCTAATGGAGTACTATTCAAACTTAATTATCGCACAATACTCTAGAGTTGTCTTTTTATGAGAGTGTCTGTATTATTCATGCAAACCTACCGTGTATTCTATGTGTACAACGTGCAAACGTTGCTAGTTTTACTTGTCCCGCAGTTTTGTCTAATTTTGTTTATATTCTATCTCATCGACAAGCTACTGTAAAAAATATAATAGTTTTAAGTTATTTTTGTTCCCTTTCGATAAATTTCCTAAGATAAAAACGAAAAAACCGATAAAACACAAACAACAGAAATATTCAGTGTCATTTAATGTATCTATTTACACCCAGTGATTGGTTTTGGACCGAACAGAATAAATTTGTTATATCAAAATTTTGGATGGTTATACAAAATACGGCTGAGTGGTTATTTACGTTCATGAAAATTATACTACGTATTGATCCAAGTCCGTTCGTAGGAGGACTTCTTGCCGTGTCAAACGTCCAGCCACTGCATCTAAAAGTCACGTGACTTTATCTTATTTAAACACAATGTATCATTAAGTAACATTCATATTTCTATAGTTTATAAGGATAACAGTCGACCGTTGCCCAATATCTTGACAAACACCAGCGTTGATCCACCCTTTAAACTCCAAGAGCTGACAAAACAAAGAGCAGGTAAGTTATTTCATGAATTTTATGGGGAAAATATGTTGGTTTTTTATTTGCAGAAACAAATTTTGTATAAGAGTAAGTAATTATTTGATAATAACTATTTGATAGTATTTACAGTGTTAAATGAAGCATTTTGATGTTAAATGGAAAAGACAAAGAGAGAGGTTATATGATTTTATACTGAACGAATTGATAATTATTCACTTATTCTCATACAAATTTGCAACTTGCAAAACTTTTTTCTTATCTCATAAAGAAAATTCTATAAAACTTATCGGAGACGTATCACATTGTTCCTGTGACGTGTTATATGGGATTATATTGTACGATGGTATTTCATTTTTGCTTTATAACGGAATAGACAGGCGTAAAATCATATGAAGTAAAAAACTTTTTTTTTTCTAATTTTGATTCCCTTTTGCCTTTTATTTTCTTATATTCTGTCTGTATTCATATTGATATACAACATAAATGAGTAAATATGTGACTTATCGTTTCTCATTCACTACATAACAGAAATTTTGTATCAATTAAAAGATGAGCATTAAAAGGCTAAGGATCAGAGCAATTCGCATTTGACCGGTATGTCTCTTAAATTTATTCAGCGCGGGTGTGAGGTTCGCTGGATCCAAGCCACATATTTTTGTAGTGTGTCTGGGTTTTTTGTTTTTTTTCTGTGGGTGGCTTATGATTTATATCGGGTACATTGTAAGCTGTGTTTGCTCCGCCAACTTTAATAATAAACAGCCATGTTATGATTGAAACTGTGTGTCACCCAAAACACCAGTGAAGATAATAATAATAATAATAATAATAATAATAATAATAATAATAGATTCATTGGAATATATATATATAGCTACAACAATGGGTATCATGTTGTAAAATTTTTCAATCTATTTGAAACTTAACACATATGACTTACTTTGGAGTAATTGAATGTCTCTCTTGTGGATTTTTTTCTATCTGTTGTCTGGTAATTCATCCTTTCGCAATTAAATTAAAACAAATGATTTTCAGAAAACCTCAAACAGAGTATAGATCCCGTTAATGGTCGTACTTCACTAAAAAGCTTTAAATCTTCGTTACTCCCGACAAAAATAACATGCAATAACATGCTTTCCACTCACTGTCCTGTACTTGAAATCAATAAAAAGATGCTTGCCCTTTCCAAAATCTCTGCATATTTTAGATAAATTAACTTATTTAATTATTTATTTAATTGAAAAGATTTGTTTAATTGCATACCAAAGTTCAATCGAATACAGATTTCAGAATTGTTCAATTTATCTATTATATGACATAACAAACAGCCAATGCGTTTTTCATCAAACAACAGAAATACTTTTTCTTTTCTGTTTGACAAATATAATAATGATTATAAAAACCGCATGAGTAAAGTAATTATTAGTATCAGACATTTGTTTTTTATTACTTTTTCGTACAATATCCATTTATTTAACGAATTTTTCCATTTTTGTATCGGCTTATTGTCAGAGGAGTACGATACACAATCGGACTCGTAATACGGTTGTTAAAGTTAGTCGTTGATAGCAACCGATATTACCCCAGTACACGCTAGAAAACTAATGAAATATAGTAATCCAGGTTTTCGATTGAGGTTTTTATTATCTGAAATTCAAAGAATGTCAAAAGGCCAGCTTCCAGCATACATCAAGAACATACGCATGGGGAAGAAATTTGTTCAGTGGTCCAGACATATTAATGCCTTCTGTGTTGTTTCTCGTAAAACGATAAAGTAACTTTTTGATTGAAGCTTTCAGAGGAGAAAATGAATTTGAGTAAATTGTTTACGCAAAATGTCATTGTCGAAAAATACAATACAAAAGGTAAAACCAAACGTCTCATGCAATTCAAACTGAAACTATGTTTACTAAACACATAATGGTATTTACGCATGTAATGTCGTCTTACTGAGAATACAAAATTCAAATAATTTTCATTTAAATTGAATTTTATCTTGATGTCAAGTAGCAGTTAAGTTTAACTGGTACCATGCCTATTCCAAACGAGTGGCGACTTTCACATATACTCCTACCAATTATGTCACTTCTACTTGTTTTATGATTTTTTAAAAATCATATTACTGTTTCCATAGTTTCGCATTTTTCGATACTGTGTAGTCTTGTATACAGTTACGATCAGAGCGAAAGTTGGCGCTGAAATATATCGCAATATATTTTCGCGAGTTCAAAAATATAATATATAACATAACAGACACATATCATTTCAGTTTCTTTAAAGAGTGTAGAAGGTAGCGCCAGTAGATAGGTTCTCTTAGCGTTCAACTTCGATATTTCGTGTTACTCCAAAACAAAATTCAGTTATAGGATGGCGGCCAGTTATTGATGAAAGAAGAAAAGAGGCCAGCGGTCTTCCGCTTCTGACATGACAGACATCATCTAAAAATTATAAATGGTTTCACTGAGACTCGAATCTGCACTCACATTATTTATTTAAAGTGCTATGCTTTAACTATTCGGCTACACGAATCGCCGTATATGATTAAACAACCCAAATCACATTGAAAAAAGAGGCAACAACACAAGCATTTGGATTATCACTTCTGACATTATTTTTATTTATTCATTTACCGTATTAGGCATGTCTCCATTGAAAACCCGTGTCACAGTAGGTGTCGGAACGTTAAAGAACCCTCACTGCTCAATGGCCGTAAGTGCCGAGCATAGGCTAAAATTTGAAGCCCTTCACCGGCATTTGGTGACGTCTCCATATGAGTGAAATATTCTTGAATGAGACGTTAAACAACAATAAACAAACAAACAAATCCATTCAAAACCTAAATCAACCGAGCCACTTCCAAGTGGCTAGATTTCACTGTACGTTGTTTTGTTATCCCGTACATCATAATCTACAGATTCTATAGCTCTAGGGTAATAGTGTCTATGTTTAATAGATCCACGATTCCACATCAATAGATCTTTAACTCTTGGATCACAGTGCATTTGTTCTATAGCTCTAGAATTATTGTACATCATATAACGAACTTTGTGATCATGATATATTAGTTCTAATGGCTCAATATCAATGAGGCGATTTCTCTTTACTTTAATACGCGTAAATTATAGGGTGATGTTGATATACATACTATATGGTTAATTATGGTTACTTATTAGAATTGACCATGTGAATTATAATTGACCATGTGAATATCCATCAACAGACTAGTTATTCATAATTCTTGGTTATTTATTACCTTACGTTTAGTTTTATTTTTTAATGATTACCACGTGTATTGTCTTGTAATTAAAGTGACATTCGCTGTGTTACCCTACTTGTATTTGATGTTATTATAACTATTAAGAGCTATACACAGAAACAAACATTTTACATTCATATAAATTTTGTGAAATTTTGTAAACATTTTATAAATTTCAGATTGTTAAAAGTTAATTATTTTTAATTGAAATTTTAACCAAGAAGTATATTCTTCCCATGCGGATAAATACACGATGTACAGAAATTAATGCAATTAATGTTTGTAATTAGAACATTATCTTGATACTTCTGGGATTCTTTATAAGAAAAAACTATTTTTAAAAATTACATTTAATATCGATCAAATGCGAATATTATTTTAACATGAGAAAAGATTAAATGCATATGTCAAATCAAACATTGTCCTACAAATGTTGATTAAACAACTTCAAATAATTTATAGTTACTTTTCGTTAAAGTTTCTTGAATCTCGAGTTTTCACTTAATTTTACTACACATACATTTCTGATCTATAATCCATTTCCGATTCTGTCACCTTTAAATATTACACGAGCTTTCTGTCGACATTTCAATTACGATTACGTCAATTGAGGTCGCTCTGAGGCATTGAAGACTCGGACCGTTTAACTTAATTAGATTAAATGACCATATACGGTTAGTGACAACGGCTTATCTCGCGGTCATTAGGACCAATAATTGAGAACCTACACGAATGTTATTGCTTGTGGCTTTTCGTGCTGATTCCAGCATATGTCCGATTTCCATTGAGACTGAATGTTCGGTTCCTCTGAGAAAGGAGCTGCAAATATATTATTACTTTCATATTAAATGTATCAATTATCTGTCCCGAATGTTAACTATATTCGTTTGATTGATATAGGTCATTTGTAGCATGTAGTGGGGCTTATATGGTGATAAAAGTTCTGTAACAAAATTGTATTGAGAAAATCAGTTCAAAGGAAGCACGGATTCACTCACGGTTAGGTCAACATAATATATTTGTGTTTCCTATCACCTGTACAAAATGAAGTAGGATAGATGGGTAGGAAAAACAGTTTATTTATATTTTTTTTCTTGTCTTTCCGAAAATAGTAAATGGTCAAAAACTGGCCATTTATGTGCTCCATATATGTAATCCAACAGCTTGGCGCGATTTCAGGGCTAAAGAAAAAACAATAAGAATAAAAAAAGGCCCGGTAAATTTCGGTTCTGTTTTCCCGATCCGACGTCAATAAAATGTATGAGATCGAAAATGTGGTCGGTGGGGTAACCGGAAACATATATATTTTGTATTCGCCTTACGCATATACTGCTACGTGTAGCAAGCTGTAAAACATGACCTAAAACACTTCCTTCCTATGTTAATTTCACAGGTACATCGGTTATATATAGAGTTTCATAAATACACGTAGCAACGCTGTGACTTTCATTAAATACCATGCAATAGAAATGAGGCTGTACTTTGATTTTGCATAATAATATAAAATTAGTGTTGAAGCACATCGAGTGTCTTCGATTATACAACTCGTATAACACTCAACAATAAAAAAAAGTATGAAACACAATGCCCGACACGAATGTCGCGACTGTACTCTCGGGGTTGGCAGGAGTCAAAGAATTCCAAAATTGACGATCTCGACGACGAGTATTATTCTTAACATTCGGATATTTTTATATACTTGGAATTCCGACTCGGAGAATTCGATTAGTTAAGAGTTGATTTATTGTGCATACTTATTGTATATTTATTGTTAATCAATATATATACATATTATTTTCCCATGCATCTTAGTCCTTAATATACCGACATTCCGACACTAGCAACAACGAACTCTTCCTTAGAGTATATACCCTATATACTCCAATTAACTGTCGTCTACAGATAGTTTAGTCCTATGACTAGATGTATTCTTGTTTTACAATACATATCTGCAAATTAACTTGTTAAATTTCGTTGCTATCCAGGTCTGTTGGGCCTTTTGGGGATAAGAATTAAGACGATATCAAGTATTGTTTACATTTTGGTTAAGATGGGTATCCGGGGTTAAAGTTAAAATATGTCTCCCCATAATGTACGGCAGATAATACTCGTTTCGCTTCCATGTTAATCTCTCTTTGCTACCAACGTTTCTCTTTGAAGTTTGTCCAATGCCTTAAATTAGACATTCATTTGTTTATCAACAAACAATAGAGAAAAAGATCCCTTAAAGATATTCATTTTGAAGAATCAACACTATTATTATAATAGTTTTGTTTCTGTATGTAATGTTAACGTCCTTGATTTGGTTAAAATATATCAAAGTATCATTTACTTGAGATTAAAGTCACTCGGTTTCTTGTAAACCGTGTTTGATATCACTCTTATGTTTAAAATGAGGCAACCACAAACTTAACATAAAGTTAAAAGCATCACGCTTTTCTCATGAGTTAGTATAGACCTACAGTTTATAATAGTCTTACGAAGAAAAGGATCACATTCATTTTACTCTGTTGACACAATGACACTGACATATTTCTTTTATGTAATGTCAAACGGCCTTGATTTTAATGATACTGCGCCATCTACCAGGGAAGCTGGATAGTGAATCAAGTTGCACTTTAAATATAAATTCATGTTTGATATCGCTACATGGGTAAAATTAGGGAACCACAAACTTTACTTGGAGCCTCCGTATTTTGCTCTAATCATGCTCACAGTCTTTGATTTGCCTGTTCTCGGAGGCGGTCTGCTTTACAATGTAATTAAATCGCCGTGATTTGAGATCGCGTGGTGAAAGATTAATATGAAAATATTCGATACAATATGATATATTGCAGACGAGTCCTGTGTTTACTTTGACCGACGTGTTGAAGCTCATCTAATCAAACATGAGTTGTAAGCCTGGCTTACGCTGACCCCAGAACGCAATAATCTTTGCATCGCCACACTTTCGTACTCTAAGATTCACCAGCGATAAATGTTGAAAATTCGATTTCACAAGTTGTTTACACAATTCTGATTAATATCTAATACAGACAAAAGTTACAATTCTGCTAATCCGTCAAAATTCACATGATATTGATATCGGATGTTTGAATTCAATAACCCCTATTTTGGTATGACTTTATTCACGCATACAAAATTATTAATTCATATCATTTATACATTATGGCGTCTAACCTGCCGAGGTACAAAATTGAAAAAGCGAATCGAGGAGTGATGACATATTGTGCTTTATACGATTATTCCAAGGCTAGATAAATCATATTAATTGTCTCTTTTAGATGATCCAAAACTGTCATACTTTCATCGCTTTTCGAATCTTTCACTCTGGAATTGATATTAGGATGGCATTACGTATATGTATAATCATTTAAAAAAGTGTTGACTTATTTACACAAAATCGAAATTTATCAATTATCAAATGATTACGCTGATATCCGGCATAATTTGTAATATGTATATTTCAGCCAATCAAATACATTGAAAATCATTGATATTAATTCCCTTGTAAATAAGGTATTTGCATTTTCGTATTTGTGTTTGTTTGTTTTTTTCGTATTTTCTAAAGCTAAGATAGTCATATTTTTACAGTGGTTACTCTAAGACGGAATCGGCTATACATTCAGATTTATCATTTGGCCTAGTATGATACCACTTTCCATTAAGAAAATATACATCCATTTTAAATTGAAGCTCAACTTATGAAGTGTAATTGACAGAACCCATTGTCTTGAGCATTATAATGTTGGTATTATGTTTATAATAATTATTTATAACACATTTCTGTAAAAAAAAAAATGAAACGAAATTGTATCTGCATTTTACGCTTTGTCAACTTCTTACGTCCTTCAAAAGCATTAAAATGAAAATAGGATTTGAAGTGAATGAAACATTTCAATCGGACATTACTTGTATGTCAATCCCGTTGTCAGTTTTTTTAAAGTAAATCTATGACATAATCAACACTGAATGAATGGCCACTGATTACTTAAGCAAATGCTTCACGCCCGCATGTTGATTTCAATGATAAATACAGTTAACTCGGCGTAAAATGGCATCTAACAATTAACCCCTTGTTGTCGATTGGGTCAATACATCGCAAAGCTTATCATCTATTACAAAGAGCTAAAATGACTATATTACACAGTGAATCAACAACGAAACACGATTTGATCAGACGGAAATTGTGTAGTTAATCAGTTTCGTAAGATCAATGATCATCTTCAATAATATTATCAACACACTTCAACAGAACTGCCGAAACTGAGTTATGTAATGACAAAAAAGATGAAATGTTTTTCTTGAGCTGATAAATTGCCATGACAAAACTTAAGAATATTTGTTATCAATAATTCCAATGAAATAATGTTTCATACCTAAATGAATTATTATAATCATAATTATTATATTAATTATTATTATTTTTTTTTGCTTTCTTTAGATTTACACGGTGGAATGAGGGCGTGGAGTTACGTCGGCTTACTCGCCGCCATAGCCGCCAACTGGCTTTGCGGGAAAGCATTAGCAGAAGATCCGGTCGTATGGTGTTCAAATAACCAAGGACTATGCAATGACATTGTAGCTAGTGCACTAGGTTTGTATACAAATCAAATATATACAGTTCAATATTTAACTGATATTCTCTCCAGCGTCGAGGCATACCCTCACATGAACACTACAATCTATTTAGACGGAAGTTAAAATTTCAAAAACATTTTGTAACCATGCATTTCTATATCATACACTTATTAAATTTGTATACAAATTCCTCAATCCTAACTAACTTGGGGTACAACATTCAAGTATTTTTTTTTTCAAAATGTGTTTAGAATTTGGTATTAGATCAGAACTGTTGGTGACATTATTTTTTTAATTTGGAATAACGTTTAACGCCACAAGTCAACAATTGTTCACTTTAATGGTGGCGATCAGTTTTTAATGGTGGGGAAAGAAATAATATACCTGGCAAGAGACTGCCTGTCTTCCGCATGTAAACTGGCAAACTGTCACACAAGACTCAGCTTAGGTTCCAGCGGGACTCGAACCTGCAGAGCAGGAGTGAGACATCATGGTTCAAGGCGCGATACCCTAAGCACTCGGACATAAAGGCCCTAATGACGTTATAAAACGCATTATAAGAAATACTTACAAAAACATCATGTTTTCGGATACCCTAACACATTATACATTCAACAGAAAACAAACATATTACGGTGAACTCTTTTTCTTTTTCCTATTATTATTCCGAGAATAATATTCCTTATCCGCTTCCGATCGTTTAATAATTCCATATCTTTTCGTTTGTACTGTGACACATAAATCAAAAAATAAATCATATACATGTATTTTGAATATAATATTAAAAAAAGGACTACCAATTGTTGTAAATCTGGAACACTAAAACTTAGATAAAAAGACAAATTTCATATTGTTTTGAAATGCTGCCAAGAAAGGTCTTGTTTTTGTGGACTTATTGGGATTGAGTCATATATCAATTTAACCATGGTACTGTCCAGTCTTATTAAGCATTTGGTGGCTTGTTGTTATCGCAGTTTCCTCCATCCATTATTGTCGTCATATTTGTTTTTGGTCACTTTATAAACGGTCAAAAAGTCATGAAATGATAGCTTGTATCTAGAGAATGCCCATTTATTTCCCTGGTTGAAAGTGTTTGTTACATTTGAATATATAATAAAAGAAACCATGCACAGGAGAGAAGCACTTGTCTCTCTGTGTGGCGGATTTCCAGATTCACGATCATACAGTTTGCATAAATACTATCATTATGAGTAAGCGTATGAAAATCTTTCAATTAAGTATGCATCTTTCTTTCACTAATACCTCGCGAGAAAAACGTACTGGAGATCACGCGTGTCACTAAACCTTAAATACGCCTTATTTCATTTATATCTAAAGCATACATAACATCGAGTGGAGAAATATCTATTGATTGTTGTAAAAGATGTGAAAGATTCTTATTGCAAATCATTTTGTGTCATGCATCATTACCTTTAAAGAAGCATAGCAACATGGCAAACCAGCTTGGTATGTCTTAATTATTATGTAGGTCTGTTCATCTATGCGTAACAGAATTGAAAAGGCGTCGTTACTCAATATGATACCCACCCATCTATTAAATTACATTACCAGCGATTAATTAAGAAATAACAGATTAATTGGAAGCACACTAACTCTTTTAATGACTGGTCAAAATTGTTCTCTCTCTCTCTCTCTCTCTCTCTCTCTCTTTCTCTCTCTCTCTCTCTCTCTCTCTCTCTCTCTCTCTCTCTCTCTCTCTCTCTCTCTCTCTCTCTCTCTCTCTCTCTCTCTCTCTCTCTCTCTCTCTCTCTCTCTCGCAACACTTCATACCAAGTAACTGTTCATTTCCTTAGTACCTAGCACGTTCGTGTTCGAGTTGAATACTCAAAGGTTCTATAACATCACAACTAAACACCCTGATATGCCTTTACAACATATCAATTAGAAATAATCGCACTCTCTTCTGTTTAAGATATTTTTGAGTAATTAATCTCACTGCATTTGTTTAAAGTTCCCAGCGTAATTAGATTAACGTTTTTCTCTGTTGTTATCTTCTTCTGTAATCAATTATATTTTCTTAATTAGTTTTCATGTTTTGTGACGAAAAGAGCAAAACGGGCATATTCTAAATACGGGAAAAAAACTTTTGCTAATACATTTTCTGCACATCAAGTTTAATTAGAATGTTGTTGATTTCGTCATTATGACAACAAAAATATCTTTACGATAGTAATGGTTATAAAATAAAAGTTTGGTGAAGGGAATACATTGATTAATTCTGTGACAGCAAATTTATTCATTTAACTCATTTTTCTTCTTTATTCCTTGTAAACGAAGTTCATAAAAAAACAATCTAGTGCTACCATTTAACATAACTTTTCTTTTTTTTTTGTCTTTTTTTATAAAAAAAATGAATAATGTACTATTTCCCAGTGAGCAACAAGTTTTCTGAAGTGACAAATTATGCATGCACTTTTTGCCGAGATAAAACATTGTTTCTGACTATCTAAAACATATTTGACGACATTTCAAAGTAGAGAGGAATAAATATTGTGTTATGTATGGTTGAAACGAGACTACCTTCTATATACAGACTAAGATTATATACATAAAATATCAACAATCATATGATAAGGCTTTTAAAAATACCGTCATAATTCAGAGTTTGCCAGATTATTATTGGAAATGACACTACTTTCAATTCCTTGAAATATATCTTGAAAATTCTGAATATTTCCAGAGATACAGTTTCTATACTTACTATATTTTGAACAAGGTTACATTTATTGAAAATTTGTTATCGTAAACAGAAAACAGGAATACCCTTGCTGTTTTTCACACTTGTTCATTTCAATGATTCTATTCTATTCAAAATGTGAACATTATGAAAATATTCTGCGCTCTATGCAAAACTAAATAAATAAATGAATGAATAAATAAATAAATAAATGAATAAATAAATAGATAAAAACAGGTCTACCAAGGTAAAATGACACATAATAACAAACACAACGAGTCTATATCAAATCATAACAGGGGTGACAAGCTACTTACCGTCACAAGTTTTGGAGAATGCATGGAGTCCGTGCAAGGCAATATGTTTAATATGTTCAACTTTGGGGGAGGGGGGAAGTAGACTGTAGTGTTTTGATTTTAGACTGAACCTGGATGTGCCACTTTACATATACTTTAATTATAGAGAAAAGGCGCTAAGCAAAGAGAGTTCATGGAAGCATAATCGAATGGTTCAAACTGAAACCATACAACTGAGCATAAAAATCCTTGGAATTTATTTCAGTATTTTCTGAAAATAATATTTTGTTATTAAATCATACATATATAAACGTACTGGAACTATAACAGTATTGCAGCCGGAAATTTCAAAACAATAATTTTTAATAGATTATTACGTCAGTTTATATAAAAAATCTCAGATACCAAAGAATAAATCAATAGAATATCCAGGACATAGATACAAATCCGGTAAAATGGACAAACACGAACCTCTGCAAACCAAGAGGTGGGATCAGGTGCCATGGAGGAGTAAGCATCCCCTGTCGACCGGTCACACCTCACGCGAATCCACAGTCAAGTCCAATGAAAAACGTGAGGAGTGAATCCTCGTCACAATTGGTACAGACGTCTCAACAACCGCCAACGAAAACGCAACTCAACATTTCACTTACTGAAAAAGAATAATCGCAAACAAGAAAATTGCGGAATGTTGACATTAAACGCGGTTTTCCTCCCAACTTTCATTTCACGCGCTGGGGAAAATGGTGTCATGACTACATGAGAAAAAAATGAGATTATTTAAGTTTTATTTCAAACAAAACATGGATATAATTATATTGAAATAGAATTGCTCACTCCTAATAATTAATACATAAATTTTGTTTAATTCACTCTTTGTTGAGCCTAAAAAAAACTCATTAAACGTTACCGTCCTTGATCAGTTACAGTAAAGGTTAGTAAAATGGCGCCGCACTTCAATCGGGGGAATTCTAAAACAAGGTCTTTTAATTTTTTCCCAATTGTGTCTTTGCATATTTTAAAGGAACTTGAGGTAACCTGTTACTATATTGAATTTCATATTTGTGTGTCGTAAAATAAAGGAGATTTTAAGAGAAATCATAAAAAATCGTCCGGGAACTGTTACAGTACCAGTAATATTAACTTATCTATTAATCATGTAGTAAAATGTTCATAACAAGAAAGAAACGAAACTTGTTTATACCCTTTTGTTGGTCAACACATTGTTTTGATACAAATTATTGTTTGTTTACAAAAAATTATAATTAATATTATGTGTATTCCTTGTTATATCGACTTTTGCGTGAAATTATCTAAGGTTTGAAATGATGTTTCTCAATAACCAAAGATTTCTTATTTACAATTATTCGACTAAATATAGAAATTTTGAAAGATATGACGTGGTATTTGTCCGACAAGAAAATATTGACGTAAGTAGTCGATGTTTGTCTGTTTGTGTCCGTACATCGTAAAAGGCTATTTACAGGAAATGGTTTGCAATATTAGCTTTTTTAATTCATACACACTCTTTCTATGACATTTGAGTCAATTTTCCAATATTAACCACGTCTCTAACCAATTATTTTAGCCCTCAGATGTCAATTTCTGCCATACACAATACATAGTAATCCATTTGAAGACGTAATTGGCGGAATACGTTAAAATTGATCCCAAGGAAGCTGTGATAGGAGTCT
Organism: Atrina japonica; assembly: GCA_030159075.1. Classification (NCBI taxonomy): domain Eukaryota; kingdom Metazoa; phylum Mollusca; class Bivalvia; order Pterioida; family Pinnidae; genus Atrina; species Atrina japonica. Next base: position 218,319 of record BROG01000790.1, read on the forward strand.
GCCTTATCTGTCTATACTAGGGCACAAACGCAAAAACTATTACCAATTTTCATGATATGCCATTATTCATGATTATCAGAACATAAAACGTCAAAGATCTGTTATTTAACTCAAAAGTGAAAGAAATCTGTAATGTCAATAATTCTAGGGTGTACACAAATATCGTTGATGATGAATTTTATCATATACACGTATTGTATATAGAAAGTGCGCCTTTATTCCATCCTGTCAGCGACGCTTTAACATAATTATCTCCTGATAAGCAATTTCATTTAAAAAGAGAAAGGGACTAACCATAAAAAGAAAAACGAGATTTAGAGACAGAGATAGGAAAACCGATATATTTATATATATATATATATATATATATATATATATATATATATATATATATATATATATATATATATATATATATATATAATGTAACGGTTTTTTAGAAATAAGGTCACTTACAAATGCAGAAAAATTTGTATCATATCAGATAAGACATTTGTATAGCAACCTTTCCATTCCTCATTATTTAAAGTCAAATTGATTTTCGCCCTTAGCTGATACTTTGAATTCCCATATGGAAAATATAACAATAATTACAGCAAGCATTTATTGAATTTGTTAATACTACTTGAAAAGCCAATTGTACTGACTAGAACTGATGCAAATAAGAAGGTCCCTGTTCGGCTGTTTCTGTCGGTTTAATTCAAGTTTTAGAAAGAATTAACTTATATCTGATCTCTTGTTACGTTTGTCGTTGAGGTGCAACTTGACTATAACGTCAGGAAAGTAACTGTTGGTCTTTATCGAACAGTAACCGAGTTTAATCATTACATTAGATAAATAAAAACCCACCAATACTACACAATCTTTAGACTGGATTTTCAAACTGGCGACAAACCAAAGCAATTCTCTAGATGAAGTTCGGATACGAGTGACATTTTGATTGTTTCAGATAAAAAAATTGAAATAAGTTATCATAATGTATTGTTGCATTCGGATTCTGAGTTTTCTCGTAACAAATTCATGGACATTTCGTGTACTTTAATATTTTATACATATTGTATTGTTTAATGCCTTCTTTAATACATCCACAAGTAAAACAAATCGTGCAAACGTTACTTAAGAAAACGTACATTACAAATGTTGCATTAATTATCTCAACAATCTCTCTTTGACATCTGTAATGGGTAATTTCTGAGAAATATAATATTACTTCTATTTGTAAAGATCTACAGAAAAAAATATTTCTAATTAGACGAAAATCAATGCATTTTAAATTCAGAAAATAAATCAGTTAATGTAAGCAGTACATCGAAAACTCATCAAAATACATGTAAGTTGTTAAGACAAGCACGTACTCACTGTTTTCATGATTTACTTGTCATTAATTGCTTTGTATATATATTTTTTTCTAATAGTACACCAACATTTTATGTCATACATAGATACTTTTGTTGATTCTGAAATGGATTCCTAATAATAGATATGCGATGACGTTATTTCAAACAAAACCGTTTTATATTCAATAACAGTACTGTAATTACGTTCAAATAGTTAAAGTCAAAATTCACACCCCGTGGCTGCCACTGTCTGGTTTATTTCATGCAGCTGATTGTCCATTACATTTGACAGATCAATGCGTCACTCGTCGCAGATTCCAAGAAAAAGTAATAATTCTGTGTAATGAAGTCAATTTAACAAGGCCGTTACGCTGGAATATAACCATTCTTACAACGAAAATTTCATCTCTCAGTGTTTTACTTTAAACAGAAAATAATTCATTCCTAAAGCATTGGAACTGGTGTAAAATATCACCTGTTTGTTATTTAAGTAAAAAGGTTTTATTACACAGCCGATATTTCTTGTGTCCATAGATATAACAAATACATGTATATAACGCCTTTAAGTCCAAAGTTTGCCTTTTTTTAAAGGGGCATTAGCTGTGTTCTCCCAAAATATCGTTTTACCACTTAGATTGATGTACAATAACAAATAAGAGATACACACAGACATGAAAATTCTTATTTCCCTATATATCTTTTGAATTTAAAGTCAGGTCCAGTGTGGTATGCATGTACAAACAGTATATTAATCAACTGCAAACCAATAACTGCCGAACAGGGTTTCCTGAGCAGTTTTCACAAAATATATAGATATTTAAGAATTTTATGCGTGTTTATATCTCTCTTTGTTAATGTATGTCAATCTAAGTAGTATAAAAGAAAGAAACTTTTTGGATTTAGAATATGCTTAGTATTTCCTACTGGATAAGGAGCAAGTACAAAGATTGCTCTTGACAGTAAAGTTCGAATGTCGTTATGCTGTAATACTTAAATATTAAAGTCGCCCATGTAAAAAGGAGGGTTCACGAGACACCCAGGTTATATGTGTGGGACTAAGGATTCCTGATTCATTCATCGTAAAACTGGAATCCGTTTTGTTTTCAAATGCATACAGTGCACTGTATTAATTATTAATTACTATAATTTACTCTCGCTTTATTCAGTGTATAACATTAACCTGTGATTATAATATTTACCTCTTGTCTATTTTTCAGGTGAAGAAGACAATCTAAAACAAAAAAGATTTTTAAGATTTGGAAAAAGGGCTTTAAGTGGAGATGCTTTCCTTCGATTTGGACGTGCATCTTATCCTATGGAAGACAAAAGATTTCTTAGATTTGGAAAACGTAATGGAGGAAATACAGATGAAGGACTAGAGGATATTTTACGAAAAGCATTACTCAGAGTTAGGAATCTTCAGGAGTTAGCTGGCGTTAAAATTAGGAGAAGACGATCCGCAGATATTGAACCTTTAAAGGATGTACCATCAAAAAAGGACGACGATTCTAAGTCTCATGAAATTACTGATGCAGAAAATGACTCCACAGACAAAAAGAAACGGGATGTAGATAACGGCGAAACTGCAGAAAAAAGATTTATGAGATTCGGACGTGATCCTCATGATGACAGAAGTGAAGCAGAAGAGGACGGAGAAAACATGGACAAAAGATTTATGAGATTTGGCAGAGATCCTGCAGCAGATAAAAGATTCATGCGATTTGGCAGAGACCCAATCGAAGAAGACAAAAGATTCATGCGGTTTGGAAGGGACGGGCAGGAGGACAAACGCTTCATGCGATTTGGAAGGGGACCAAATGAGGATAAGAGATTCATGCGGTTCGGTCGAAATAACGGAGAAGATAAACGATTCATGCGATTTGGTAGAGACCCTAGCGAAGACAAGAGATTCATGAGGTTTGGGAAAAGAGGGGACAATGATGATACATTTGCAAAGGAGGACAAACGATATGTTCGATTTGGACGCGGAGGAGAACAAGATAAGCGATTTATGAGATTTGGAAGGGATGGTGAGGATGAGAAAAGATTTATGCGTTTTGGTAAAAGCGGCGAAGAGGACAAGCGATTTATGCGTTTCGGGAAAAGTATAGATGATGAGAAAAGGTTCATGCGTTTCGGGAAAAGCGTTGATGACGAGAAAAGATTCATGCGATTTGGGAAAAGCGTAGATGACGAAAAAAGATTCATGCGATTCGGTAAAAGTGATAATGATGACGAGAAAAGATTCATGCGATTCGGTAAAAGTGTTAATGATGACGAGAAAAGATTCATGCGATTTGGGAGAGGTGGTGAAGAGGATAAGAGGTTTATGCGATTCGGAAGAGGTGATGATACTGCTGATAAACGTTTTATGCGATTTGGTAAAAAATCTGATGACGGTTCCACGGACAAGCGTTTTATGCGATTTGGCAAAAAGTGATAATTTTTAGTGATATAGGAACAAAACCATCATGAAATTTTTCATACGGTGCATCGTTTTGATAAGTTTAAATTGCATGTGTAAATTCTGTAAATATGTAACGAAAAACAATAAAATGTTGTTTCCGGAAATAACATGGAATAAAAAATATTTTCGTATGTATATTTAACAAAATGCTCAGTCTGATTAGTAGTAAAATTACTATATGTGTTATGTACCATATCTTCATACATCAAATATAAATATACAATTTACATTTCTTGGTCTCCTTGTTTCCGTTGGTGTCAAAAGACGACAAAGGTTAACTACATTTGCAAGATAACATTTTCCGTGACAAAAAAAAAACAGACAAAGGGAAACGGGGGAAATGCATTACATGTGGAATAAACGTATCTCGATTGCATCTAAAATTCAACAAAAACGTCGTTAAGTCTATTCCGAAATTCTCTTTTCACATTAAAGCATTGTTTTCTTAAACACACAACAGGAAGACAGTTCCAACACAAGATCACAAGAAAAAAGGCAACAAACACATTATTTAATTATATTCAAATATATTATCTTACCGGATTGAAATACTATAATAAATCCAATATATAATAGATTATCAGATGTGTTATCCTATTCACATAAGATGGCGGGTTGGAGTAACCTTGTGATTATCATACGGGTGATTTTAATCACTTTTTGGTTATGACAAGCTTTACTGGGATGTCGGTTTTTCCCCTCATTGGATACTTGTAAATATGGTGACAAGTACAATTCTAATTTCGTTATCATGTTTTATTACCTAATTTTAAACTCTTCCAGATCAAGAAAGGGTTCACAAGACTCCACCCCACCAGAATATATGGACTTTTCCATATTAATTGATACAGTTTTATGACCAACCGCTTTTTATACCAAGGGTATTAATTGAATTGTAGAGTTGTATCATTGGTTTTTCTTTTAAATTTCTTGTGTACCTAAATATGAGAATTTAACGTGAATCAAATGCGTTTAACATCAGTTTTTACATTTAGATATAAATGTATGTAGTCGAAAAAATTGATCACGTAACAACCTTCTTCCAGACATACAATTAATTTTCGTATGTTTTACACTGTATATGTTTTAATCTATAAATCAACTCTTCATAAAAAATAATCTGAAACGTGTGTGATTTAAACTAACATATTCAAATGTATGTTCTGGTTCAAATTCAGACATTTTAAAGATTCTTGAATTAACAATAAACATTTAAAACAAACTGCCGCCATGGCATTTTTTAAACATAAATTACGACAGACGAATTATTTTCTTTTTAAGCAAATTAAACATTGAATTGAATTTGGATTTCTCTTCACTTTTAATTGTTTAAGAGACAAAACAAATAAATAAAAATATAAAATCCAATGAGCATAGTCCTTTGTTTTACTGTATTGTTTTCTGTATAAATACTATCGTAACTAGAATTCTGTAAATATATTGTCCAATTCATATACCTTGGCGGAGTGGAGTAACATTTTGATTAGAATACGGGCGAGTCTATTTACCTTTCGGTTAGAACACCCAACAAATACGTTCATTTTCCAATAGATACTTGTAATATGATGGCAAATATTTATGTCATTCTTCTGCATTACCTAAAATATAAGCTCGTCCAAATCAAAAACTGTTCACGAGAATCCACCCGCCAATTTACATGAATGGCACTGTACCGGTATGAATAAGTTTCACTTCAGCAATTTTTGTGGAAAGCGCCCAAGTCTGTTTTATTTTTTGGAATGTTAACTGTCGTTTAGATAATGCACCATTTGATTCTGTTTTCAATTGTGTTTTACGTCACATTCAACAAGTTTTCAGTTATATGGTGGTGGCCAGTTTTTATTGGTGGAGGTGAGAACTCGGTTACAATGTACCTGGGAAAAGACCACCGGCCTTCCGCATGTTAACTGGCAAACTTTCTCAAGTAAGGTTCCTGCTGGGGTCGAACCTGCGCTGACCAGAAGCGAGAGCCTTCATGATTCAAAGTGCGATGTTCTTACCACTTGGATATGGATCCCCGTAATGTATCGTTATTTAAGGTTTAGTTCAACCACTGAAATTGACCGCCAGTGTAGCACTGAAAAATGTTGAATGTTGCGTAAAATGTCCAGAAGATAATACATATTTGTAAGAGTAAAGCGCTTATATCATTTTATCTTCAAAGTCAAACCCCTGATACATTGATTACTTATATTTCCCTATATACGACTACAGAGATTTCCAATTTTATTTATACAAAATGTTATTGAATGAAAAGAACTTAGAAAACTGAAATACATTCTGATTTTACGAATCCTGATGTTAACTTAAGTAACCGAAAATGACATTGAACCTGTTGGGAATACGAACCATGATATAAAACAATGTCGGACGAATATTATCAAATTATCTAGCGTGGCTGACTTTTATATGATGTAATTGTGTGTAATATCCATTGTGACTGATGACGTTGATAAATGGGTGTATTTCATTTTTCGTTTTGTTCTTTTTCAAAATGATAATTTTTTTTTTATTTTACAAAACGATATTAGATTTATTACTCTCCATCCAAAAAGATTAAATTGATAAAGTGATTCACGATGTTAGGCATGGAGAAATGTTGAAACCATGTTATGTTTATATTGCAATATAGCGAAGTTAATCAATTTAAAACGCAGAATTCTATATTAACCACTGAACCTTTTAAAATTTTTAAATACATAAAATTAAGATAACTGTTATCGTGAGGATTAACACAGATATATAAATTCATTCGCCATAAGCCAAGAAAGTGCCTAATATAGAGCAAAATTACATACAGTATTGATTATATTGAAAGAAGGTGGATTCAATGCGAAAATGTTTCCAGTTTCAGATTCAAAGTGGGTGACATTGCCAGCTGCAGTATCCAAATCGTGTTGCCAGCAATCAGGCTTAGTGTAAGTGGTGCAACTAACAAAGACATTCAGTACATTATGTTTGTCAGTAGTCAGAATCAATAATAATATTGTTACAGAATATAATTTTAAACAGTCAAGCACCAAACAGAACCTGCATAAGTAAGATCCTTTGCGAACAATTTCGCGCATGGTTTGTGGAATCATGGCATTACGTCTACTAACTTGGATGACGGTTAAAATCGCAAGAGTGACACCCAAAATGACTTATATGCCACTTTTATCGATATGACTATAAGCTAGAAATTAAATAAAAGGTATGTGAAATACTATATCTAATAATAATTTATCACAAAGACATCGTATGATGCGCACTACTTTCCCTTAATTTCATATACATTTTCTGTACACTTAAACTTTGACACGACCCCAGATAAAGATTTATTAGAAAAGAATTATTTTCTGTTATTTTTCCAGGAGATCGAACTACTTATATCATATTCAAATATAGTATATATATATATATATATATATATATATATATATATATATATATATATATATATATATATATATATATATATATCCTTTCTGAATCGGATGCAAGATACGTTCTATAGTAATTATGGCAACTTTTACGTCTTTAAAACCAAGTTTGCAATGACTCCACTGAAAAAATCTAGGATGGTTACCAAATGATCCTTTTTCATATTTTGGGAAGTAATGAGTCCATATACAGGGGTTTTTTCACACTCTCGAATAGTTCTCAAACCTTTTGAATTGGGAGTTTTTTGCAACATTTTCTTGATATTGGGAAATCCAGAAAAATACATAACTATGTAAAAATACAAGAATCTCTTCAAATCCATGGTTATTCATTTGACTTCAACTGGGAAATTTTGTCTGTAAACTGGGAAAAATGCATTGATTTTGCATTGGGAACTGGATCTTATTTCAGCCCCATATGATAGTATAGAAAACCCCTGATATATTATAAATACATGTACGGGGGGGGAATCTATTGTAGAAAGAGATAAAGTCCGTCACCCTTAAATGGGTTATTCAAAAGTCACTTACAACTTATATGGTGTCTTCGGCAAACAAATTCAGTGTCAGTGATTTTAGTCGCAGAATAATTCAATATAAATGGTAAAATAATGGTATAAAGTATGCTCTCTACAGTATAAATGCAGAGCTTGTCCGCAGATCAAATTACCCGTAAAGCAACGGCCAGTCGATAAGACACTTTGAATTGATAGTTAACTTTGAGACGCTTACCCGAAAGTCGGTGCATTAATGCAATCAAATGACATTTCAAAAAAGTAACTTCTACCATAACTTGTATTGTTATACCACTCTCAAGCGGTTGTATAAACGAAGCTACAGTTGGTTAAGCATATACAATTAACCAACAGGGCTGAAAATTTTCATTGGCCAGGCCGCACTACTACTGTAATGAAAACGGGACCACAAAATTGCATCAGGGCAGCTGTTGGCGGCCAAAGTTGGCGAGAAAAGTAATAGGAGGGAAAGGGGTCCGGTATTGAAGATAATGATCTCACATATTCAAGTAATCTGGAGAAATAGTGACTGAAGTGAGATACAGGTTTGTCGCGATCATGAGAGTCCGAGCCCGATGGTGTCTATAGACGTGATGTAGGCTAATGTTTCATACTATGCAAGTTTTCAGTTAGTCTATGGTAGAAACAGATTCAACAACTCGTGTAAATTGATTATCATGTTTATCTAACGCGAGTTAGTTAATTTTCAAAATTTGAAAAGACACTGTCTTGGTAAACCTCGTGTCTTTTCAAATTTTGAAAATTAACTCCTGAAAAACAATGGACTCTTCTGTAAATCAATGACTTAGGCCAGCCTAAATGTGTCTTCAGGCGTGAATAAGTTAACTTACTCGAGTCCGATAAGCGTGACAATCAACTAACATTCATTGTAGAATCTCTCTTTGCATTGTATTTCTGATGCGTGCCAATACTCCCACTCATAATGTTCAAAGTACTGAAATTCTGAAGCATTTTCATTTGAAATATAAAAATATTGTAAATAAAACATAAGGTTTAATACGATTATCTGTATTGGAGTCTTAAAATGATGGGAGTTTGTTGAAACTTGTTCAATAATTGTGCACTAAAAACAAACAAAAAACACTCGCGGATTAGTTAAAGTATATATCTGTGCTTCCTTTCAGCTATTTAGGGATGTACTGTCCATGGCCAAAACTGAGTCATCAACATGTCTGACGTCATGTGTTTGTGTTTACTTTGATTTATATACGAGGTCGCCTAGGCCGCCCACCTCTGGGCTTTTTAACAGGTTACTGAATGCTTAAATTTACTCAGAAGTTCTCGACTTACCTACCCGAAGTATATTAGCAATTATCTCATTAGGTGCAGTATCTATCTGTGTAGTTAGTTTATTATTTATAAAGACATAATTAATTTTTTCTATTCGTGAAACACGTTCCACTCAGCGATAGTTGGGCGACGCCATTAGTGGGTCCTAATGTCCATGATTACGTCATATAATGTTGTGCACACAATAAAGCCCAAACAAAACACGTGATTTCCATTGCTTACTGTCCATGCTTAGCAGACGATGGAGCTTCCGAGTTCATAGTGAGTGATTTGATGCATTTATCGTGTTATTAATTTTTTACCGAATGAGGAATATACGGTTGTGGAATGCTGGTAAAAATATTATTAATCATTTACATCCAGCGCATTCTCAAAGATATTATGTCAGGAGGAAGCAAATGTTTATTTATACACTTGGGTGCGTTTACATGAAAAAAAGAAAGCTGTCAAAATTAGGACCCTGACGTATTTAGGACCCTCGACGATACTAGCTCTACAAATCATCATACCAATATGAGTGCCAAACATTTCAATACACTTTTGGCTATTCACTGTACATGTATATCGATTAATTCACAGGTGCACTGCTTTTATACTTAATAAAACATACTATGATAGATTCTAGTATTTTAAGAAATTTGTCACAATGATTTTTTCGATACAAAAAAAGATTATAGAACTCTGTGGATTATTAGATCTACGGCATTCTAAAAATATCCATTGTCAAAACCCTGGCCATGTACCATAATAAAATTTATTAAAAAAAAAAAATAATAAATAAAAATATCCATGGTAAAAGTAATGCACATTGTAAAAAGTCAGAATATAACCCTTATATGAAAAAATATAACGGGAAATATAGTATTGATAATTGAACATATGCATATTATAATATAAAAGGCCAATATGAACTAAGGCATAGCCTTGGAGCAAGCGCAGCTTTGTCGTTGTAACATCGTATTACAATGTAACATGAATTTAAATGCAACCAATGTATGTACAGCTCATTTTCTATCCCCCTACCATAAATCGCTCGCTTCGCTTGCTTGAATTTATGTTGAAATTGTTGCCAAATTATGGGTAAGGCGTATTATTTTATTGGAACAATAAGATGTCGGTAAGCCGTCAAGGCTGTTACTAATCCGGATATAACGGGATCGGCCTGTCATATTTAGGTTATTACTAATCCGGCTATAACGGGATCGGGCTGTCCACAAACCCATTATACTCAACCACGTGTATAATTCAGCCATTCAGATTAGACATTTACCGCTCAGCCATGATTCTAGGAACCCGTGTGCGGAGCCTCGTTTGCGATGTATCGGTTGAAACATTTTAAATCCCATAGTACACACCGGAAGAATCTGACCGTAAGAGGGAGCTGTAATTATTGGACTTGACTCAAGTTGCTACATTTCTACAATAAAGAGCTCGCTGTGGTTGCATTAATTTTCATAGCTCTCTTTCAGACTTAGGTTTCAAACGGGAGGGCAATTATGAGTGAATCCGAGAAAGTCATATAAACACACCCGTGACTCCTTTAGCTAAAAGAGTCATGAGTATGTTCTTACTGAATGACTCCCGATAAGACAATGATACTTTTTTCAATTTTCTTCCTGAATCACGTTGATTTATGTATCACTTTAAAAACTCCCACTGGAGCCTAACCTGATTTTGTGAGAAAGCTTGTCAGTGCACTTCCGGGAGGCAAGTCGTCTCTTTTGGGTACCAGGTTCTTTCTTCTGCCATTTAAAATGTCCACTACTGCACAGCTGAAAAATATTTTGAGACATCGTTTTAACAAAACAAACCAACCGAAAAAGCTTTAAACTGATTTAAATTTATGTCATTATTCTATACATATATATATATATATATATATATATATATATATATATATATATATATATATATATATATATATATATATATATACATGTGTGTGTGTGTGTTTTGACGATGTCTGAAATGAAAACCAGCAAATTCATAAAGTATAAAACAGTTTTTAGTATTTTACATTTATACCATTTACATGTCCATGTTTTATACATTCAGCTGGGGATGTTACATGGTCCCACTACTTGATTTCCAGAAGTCTGTGTTTGCCCAATGTTAACCAAAGGTGTATATTTTTTTCCTGGACATCCTGAAGATCAATACATTGGAATCTGTGAACATTGGTGAAAGAAACTCTCTCTCTCTCTCTCTCTCTCTCTCTCTCTCTCTCTCTCTCTCTCTCTCTCTCTCTCTCTCTCTCTCTCTCTCTCTCTCTCTCTCTCTCTCTCTCTCTCTCTCTCTGGAAGATTTGAGTGTTTGATTTCGGAACATTTTTTTGGTAATTCATTTTCGGTCGTATCTTAATGTAAAGTAATTCTTTTTAAAATCGTTTAAGTGCGATAGTAGTTTAAATTAATAAAACCAAGACTTAAGTACCTTTTAATGTTGCCGCTTCGAAACAAGAAATCGAAACAGACAACAGATAAAAGTGATATCCATTCCATATAAATGATTTCATTAAAATATCAGATTCAATTTAAGTCAATGATTAATTTGAAAATGAACTTTCATGTGTGTATGTTCCATATGAACATGAAAACCACACGAGGCTAACAAATTATTTCATGGATCTCAATCGATGTGTAAATTGAAGAAAATAATTTAAGTTAATTTACGCGGGACATTTTTGCAAGAAATAATGCAAATTATTATTGGCATTTCGTTTCATCCTATTTAGAAAAACACATGGTACCTCCATTAGTGATATGGTCAAAATAAACTTTAAAATTTTTCAAACATTTTTTTTTTTTCATAACTGACAACTAAGTGTAAGTATTTAGAAAATATGAAAATAACGAAACATACACATGTTTGGGTATGCCATTGGTCTTCTACAATAATTTTACTTGCGCAGATGACATTATAAACGACATAAGACCACATGAACCCTAATAGCCTTGGTCAGACACATCATGCTTGAAACTATTGCGTAACTTCCGTCTTATTAGCGTGGTTGTCTCGCCAAACTCCGAAACAATGGCGTCGCCGTCTACGCTAGCTCTTCGCCACCCGCTGTGAGGAGTGTGGTGGCTTACTTGACCCAGAGCTGATTATAATAGATAGGTTGCAAATCTAAGTACAGCGTGCCGGTTGAACTATTCAGTAATATACTATAAGCGGGTTTACATCTATACTATCATTATAAACAAATATGCAAACAAAACAACAGAGGTCTATTGCCTCCATGTATAATTTTTAACTTTTTCGAGTATTTCGATTCCGTAACGATTCGTCATAAAAGAATGTAACTTCAGAGAAAATGCGGGCAGCATTTCTTCCGGTTAAGCATTTTATCATAGTTACGACCTGGAATATGGATATTATGCAGTGAAAGGTTTTAGATTTTAAAAGCAAGCTACAGGAAAGCGATAACACTTGTTATCATTACGAGAGAATTGATAAAAAAAATATCGATCTAAACTTAATTCGGAGAGTAACTAAAACAAGACATCATAGAATCTTGTTAATGGAAATATTACGAAACCTGAAGCGACCTTGCGCTACTTTTTATATGGAATGGAACAACTCGAAAAAGGTCTTTCAAAGTATACTAAATAACATTACAGGATTTCTATATAGGACATAGAACTTTGCATTTATGAGAAAATAAAAACAAATACAGTTTCATTTATTAGGGAATATGACGATACAATATGAAATGATATTCTGTAAACAAACATAAACTTCAATTGCCATTTACTAACTTTTAAAATGAAATTTTAAATTAAAAAATTAGCATATCCCAATAATACAAAATGATCAAGCTGATGTCAATTATTACGATATAGATATCCACTGTATGTGCTATTGCCGATCTTTATCCAGGATTATTATATATTTTTGGTGAGAAAATGTGAATGCGTGATCATATTACACATTTAAAGTTGTAAAAATCTTGTTCGCCTGAATCTTTCTTACTTCCGCCAGAAATCTTCCCAAATGATCCGGAAGATTAAAGTTTCTTGATGTACGACCGCTCGAAGTATTTGTTAAAGCCGCATTATCTGGAGTAATTTTAGTTAGTTAGTTAGTTAGTTATAGTTTTACGCCACTTTTAACAATATTTCAGTTATATCGTGCCGGGACTGACTTTTATTATTTTCTTTTTGAAAAACATAACACTTATAAATAATACATAGGTCAACCTATGGAGAGGGTGAAGGCATTCATCAACAGTTTTACATGTTCAGTTAATCCCTTTGGGGATTCCGTCGTCTTGCCCCCTGCCGGGGGCAACACAACAGAATCACCAAAGGGATTAACATTCAGTGTTTTTATCACGTAAATGTCCCGGTCATTCACTCACTGTTTTAAATAAAATATTGAGTAGCTGACTGTTTCCTTGGTGCTAAAACTTAAACACAGGCTATGTTGTATTTATTAGTCATGAATTAAATGCACAAACATGTTTTTATGCTATATATTTTTCACATTACCAGAATAATGGAGGCGCTTCGTGATCGGGTTCGATGTACAACCCTAGTCGTTATGGCCTAGTCTCGGTCTACAAAACGTTTCTTAGTGCGGCATTTCCGACATTTTGTTTATGTCACGGGCAAATTCCCGATGTGAGCAAAATTTTTACCATTAGTAGTACGGGTCCCCGGATGTAGTAGGAATAAAAAATGTGAGCTTCTCTACATACATAAATATATAGACATACAGACACACATATAAATTTCAACAAAACTGATACTTTTTAAAACAACGTTTATAATAGAAATAACATTTTCAGAGTTTATTGTAAAGATTCACTTCCTTTTAAAAGCTAAAATAACATCGCCATTGGTTTCTGAATAAAATTTTTCACGTATATGATTAAAATCAAAGCAGTCAATTAAATATGTTTTACAGTTAAAAGGCATCCACACGGACACATCCCGGTGAATCCCTCCCCCCCCCCCAACAAAAGTATATTCATGTGTCAGTTTAGTTCGACCGATTTTGATTCGAGTGAATTTAACTTCGTTTTTTTTATCATATAACTGGGTAGGGGATATCAAGCTAACATTTCGATTAATGTTTATATGTAATTTATTATCTTATTTATTATTTACTCGAGTATCCCAGTAGTTATATAATACTTTCTTTACGTATGTAGAAATCGATGGTTTAATATCATTGTAAGGAACTTTTGAATATATTTCATTACTTGTGATTAATTTTGGCGGCTTTGTCTGCTTTGGTGTCACCAATTATTTCAATAGGACTTGGAATCCAACAAAAAACTATACTTCTGTTCCAACTGACGTTAAATAATGAATTATTTCAAGTATTTCCAATATAATTGCATTTTTTTTCATTAGATTTTAAGCAAAATGAAAAATCTGAAAATAAGACACATAAATTGCGTAGGGTTTTATTTTGAACATATTTTATTGCTGTAAGTAATGCTGTACTTTCTGTAGTAAAAATGGATGCGTGCTTAGGAAGGTTCGTTTTTAAAATTTCGTACTTGATAACAGCAGCAGCAGAAACGTTCTGTCCAGTTTTTGATCCGTCAGTAATTACTGAGGAGTTGTTTTGTTCATGTTTCTTTTAATTCTAAATACTTTTGTTTAAGTTTTATATGATTTATTTCTGATTTTTTTATCAGCAGTTTGTGTTAAACCAACAACTGGTCTGGATAATTCCCTTGGTGGAATTGAATATGGAGTTTTGTCCCAAACCAAGTCATAGTTTTCAATGTGTTCTTTAATTCTAATATCCGCGATTGTAATAGGTGCGATAGTTCGTGTTCGAATTCATTTTTGGGAAAGTATTTAACAATCATGAAATGAAATTAAAAATAGTCAACCGAGAATACGATTTACAGTAGCAGATGCCAAATTACTTTCCTATTATCTTCGGAAATGCCAACTAGATGTGCCGGAAGAGTGATTGGTTCTAACTATAAAAGTCATAAGAATAACCCGTACCCTAGACGAATCAAAGACAAACACCCAAACCAACTGAGTGACAAATCGTACCTTATGAACTGGAATACGAGTACGAGTTGTCCAAGACAATTCATTTTTACTGAGTACGTATCGACAAAACAATTCATACCGAAAATTCATAGGGTAGGAATTTTGTTTGATTCAGTACCACTTTTGGTTTGCTTCTTACCAGGCACTGTTGGATGCGTAAAACACGACCCCCTAATAAAATATTGGTTCACAATTACATGTACTCCAAAACTTTTGCGAAATTTGGCGTCAGGGATACCGTCACCCTAAAATTGATAAAATATGTGTAAACCCTTTAATTTTTCTATGAAAGTCAGAAAATTAAAAACAAAGTTCCAAAAATTTTCGCACCTTGCTCCGCTCGGCGAATGAATTTTAAATTAACACCCACGCGAATTTTGAATCCTTAGTCTGCATTTAAAGATGTATGCATTGTATCACAATAAGTATAATTTTATGTCACCAGCTTCAGTAACACCCACCTTTTTAAATTTAGCTAGATCCGATGTATATATTTATTGCATAAAAAAAAGAAAAAAAATCCCCCTACTTTTGGTTTGCTTCCTACGCCACTGCTTTAACACACTGGCGTGTTAATTGATGTGATACAAATAGCTGCAATTTTATCCACCTGAGTTTATTAAGGGTCAGAGTTGCAGATTTTTCTATCTTTGTCAACTCTCGATGAATCTTTCTCTTTACTAAAATGAGAACACATTGAGGCACTGCCGAAATAATTTCTCTTGCTATCACTTGAAATTATATAGTGAGAATTCCTCTTTGCTTCGGAAAATTGTTTTAAATGTTCTCTTTCACACATTGGCGTGTTATTTTCGTAGATACAATTGACTGATATTTTTCAGTACAATCGGATTTTCTTTAAGACTTTTTATTCATTTTACCCAAATATTTCATCATTATTTTTATATTCATATCTTTTTCAATTTTCCGTATTTGAATGAAATTGACTCAAAAGCCCGGTAACATCCTACATACTAGGCCTAGCGTCATTTGCTAACTTTTGAATTTAAAAGTTAGCGCATGACTAGTGTACGATAGCCGAATTGTGTCATTTTGTAATTTACTCAAACGCTTTCTATTAGCCTATAATTTATTTGAAAGTACACACCGTGAAATTAAGGGCAGTCGTGTCGCTCTACACAGTGCTGATTAGCGGCTTCAATTATTAAATCAATAAATCAATTCAAAAAATTCAATTATTTAGAATTTACTCTGACACTTTTAATGAAAATCTGTCATTAATACCATTAAATTTGATGCCGAAATAAATCTATTTAATACAACTGCAGTCGAGCAAATCTTTCCTCAGTTAAGTTTAAAGTCTAGATTTAAACTTTGTGAAAATAAACCTGTTTGCGTCAATCCCGAGATCCTACTTTTGCACTTTCAGTCATTTGATATATTACCACTTGGTCAAATCTTAATTTATCAACCCCTTGAAGTCACTTTGGACCTGCCAATTTCAAAGAATGGTTAAGTCCACTGTCAGACTTCAGGGGTGTGTTATTTCGAATCAAAATTTCAATAATAATTTTACATGCAATATGAACTTGTTCTCTCTTGAATTATGACAGTGGACCATACCATTATTTGATTTTGACGAGTCTAAATGTGACCACAGGGGTCAATGAGTTAAACATTCTAGAAGCGATATAAGGTGTCGTTGGTGAAAATTTTGCATGTAGATTTTATGCAATATTTCATCCCATTGACCTTTTTCAGAGTTGCTCCGTTCTGTCACGGTTTGTTATACAGTAAAACTTGTTTTTTACCGTATACTTGTCAGACTAATCAAGTTGTCCATTATAGAGATGTTTCCGCTGAATGAAGGACGATCATTAACTGCTAAAACATTCATACGTATAATCAACGCAATCGTTCTTGTAATCAACTCTTACGATGAAACAAAAAAATAATAAATACGAGGCAAAACACAAAATAAATGATTGTAGGAGTGTTTCTCAAGATAGAAGTTGGGACATACAGCTTAGCGAGAAATTGCATGTGGCAAAGGAAGTCGATCATTGGAAGTCTTTCCGCTAATTTAAGGTTAAAAATACAGAAATTATGTATATTCGGACCAACAAATTTGTCCTTTGTCCGGGTAAGGGAGGTGTCCATTTATTTAAAACAGACGCTAGTAGTCTAATATAACAATATAAATCGGGACCTACACAAACTGTCCGTTATCGGAGGGTGTCCGCTGAATTAAGGTGTCCGTTACGGCAGGTCTTACTGTAATAGTATGCAGTTTTCACAGAAAAAGTAGGACATCGTCAATTCTAATTAAGCAGTTTATCGTATATATTACCTATAACATGGTTATTATAAAGTGATAGGTACCTGATTTGAAAAGCAGCGTACAGGAAAGTGACGAAAATTGTCATCTTTACAAGAAAAAACATTTCCATTCCTTGCAAATATACGGTGGTAGATCTAGGACACGCCAACTTTTTACATGGTAGGAAAAGTTATATCGTGAAAACGAAATATTAGGGGAAAATATTTTCTCGTTAAAATTATCTCGGAGAAAACGAACTATCATTCGTGCCCCCGCCCCCGAGATATTTCGTTTTCTCGTGATAACTTTTTTTATACCACAGTACAAATGAACTGAAACAAGATACAACGGTAAATATCACGAAACCGGAAATGACCTTGCCCGACTTTCTGTAATGTCTATTGAAACCCGTTTGAATCCGCCATCGCAAATTAAGTTTCGGTATTTTCACGAAGATCGCCGATTGTCAAGGACGCGCGTGCGACTTCCTTGTATTTATTTCATATTTATGCGAAAATGATTACTATATTCTAAAAGGCAATGCATAGTAAAATCCATATAACTTGGCGGAATGGAGTCTCGTGAACCCTTTCTTGACCTGAACGAGTTTAAATTTTAGGCAATACATCATCATCCGTATGATCATCAAAATGTTATGTGGATTTGACATTAGATTTGGACCGCGTTTTTACCGACATCGACTAAGCTTAAATTATTTTTTTTAAAGATGTATGGTAAACGTCTTTCAGTGATTGACCTAGAGGTCACTTGCATATTTTTATTACGTCAAAAAATTGCATGAAAAACTATAAATCGTGATTAATGTAGATCTATATTTTTAATAAGTGGTTAAGAGTTTTAAATTTGATAATTTTGAAAAAAATAACGTTGACGACAACTCATATTGCTTTAGGGGTCCGCAAGGGGATTCCATTGTCTCCTCAAAGAAAAGACGCAAAGGAAGCATCTTGACCTTTCTCTCTCTCAATTCTTGTCATGTTCTATTGTTGCAATGCTTATCAAAATGAAAATTAATCTTGGGTTTTGAATACAATACGTGATTATTTTAATATCATTATACTAGTGATTATAGTATCATTCAGGATCCTGTATACAAGATACTGTTAGGTCTAGATCTACTTCACTAACAAAATTATTAGATTCTATTATTATTAGTAGTAGTAGTAGTAGTAGTATTAGTATTATTATTCTTATTTTGGAAATCAATATAAGAAAACTATACTCTGCGTTTTAAAAGTTCATTTATAGATAGATATACATGCCATAAATGATCTTATAATGGACAGTCACATATCGGGGGGAATCTCACAGAAAACTTTTACACAGGGCAAGGTCATAATCAAAAGTGACGTCACAAGTCTGTGGCAGCAAGAACGTAAAGGAGATATGCCTATCAACAATTTTTGAAAACGATACATAAGCGACCTCGGTCAAAGTTCACCCGGACATAGTTACGGTTAACGACGGCAAACGTGACAAAAACAACAGAGCTAAAAAGTTTATATCGTCGATGTAAACACTTCATACGGACGGAAACACAGACACACACACTCTCTCTCTCTCTCTCTCTCTCTCTCTCTCTCTCTCTCTCTCTCTCTCTCTCTCTCTATCTCTCTCTCTCTCTCTCTATATATATATATATATATATATAAATATATATATGTATTTTTTCATTCAAATATATTAATATTCTTGATTACAAATAGATCTCAGAGATTCATAGACTGTTTTGGGATCCGTTTACAGGTCCGGTTTACAGTGCAAAAATGGCTTGTATCCCCACCCCCACCGCCCCACCCCCAAAAAAATAAACTTACAAAGACTCCAAATGAGGAGTTTCAAAATAAGAAATAAAGTATTTTCACACAGTCGTCTCAATCTTTAAGTTATAACATCATATATTTTCTCAATATTTCGTAACCTTGACCCAGGATTTTGGAGGTGGGACTCCACTAAAATTTTCATTGAAACTCCAAATAATTTAGAGGTTGCTGCCCAGACATGGAGTGACTATAAACATCTCCACACTGCAAAGATATTTGTCATTATCACTCCGTCTGGTATGATAAATTTCGTTTCAGAGGCATACACAGGTGAGGTCGTGCAAGTGATAAATTTGTCACCATAAATTCTGGATTTTAACATATTGTTAAGCCATACGACAAGGTCATGGCAGATAGAGAGCTCACAATTCCTCCAGGAAGATGTGGTGTGTCGTAAATGTCAACCCCTGATGTTGCTAAAACCAAAGCTATTGCAAACAGATGCATTTGTGTAGAGCAGGAAATACGACGAATGAAAAACTCATATTCTGAAGAAAGAGATGCCTCTCACACTTATTCATCATATTGATGATATTGTAAAGATAATTGCTGGAATCTGCAATCTTTATCCTCGGCTACCAAGATACTAGGGAGTCGGCCTGGCTCAGTCGGTAGCGCGCTCGACTCTTGATCGTGAGTTCGAGTCCAGTTGTCGGCAGGTTGGTTTCCTGTCCTTCGGATGAGACAGTAAAAACCGAGGTCCTGTTTCACAGAAAGAACCCTCGCTGCTCAATGGCCGTAAGTGCCGAGCATAGGCCAAAATTTGAAGCCCTTCACCGGCATTTGGTGACGTCTCCATATGAGTGAAAGATACCTGAGTGGGACGTTAAACAACAATAAACAAACAAACCAAGATACTATAGAAAGCATATTATACGTGTGGCTCATGAACAAGGTACATTTGTATACAGAAAAAAGAAACACTTGTGTCATATGTACATGTAAGCTTCATATGCATAATTCTTTATTTGGTATGAAATAATTGTAAGATACTTTTTTACATTACGAGTTTAGCAAATTTGTTGATAATAATGTGTGATCAATAAAACTTTACTACTGTTGATGAAGTTTTTTGAAGGGACATAAGATTACAAAAATGGTGCAACGTCTGAAGTCACCAAATTTGCTCAAAACTCTAGATTAACTTTTATCTTACTGTTTTAACTAAATAATTTAATTTTTGTTTCAAATGAGCATTGCTTTTCATTACTTAAATTGTATGCAAAATACATGTATACCAGTATGAAAATGTTAGGTTGCCATCCTGGTATCCATGCTATTAAATTTACGTTAAAATCTCAGAAACAGAAAAGCAGCCATATTAGTTAACATTAACTTTATTGCAGATTGACCCCGTGACCTCGCGAGGCCGCGTAGATCATGTAAAAAAGTGTTGATAGGTCTATACTCTACATAATTGCGCCAGCGCTAGGCCTATGTAACAAACAGAAGAACTTCAATCTACTACTACATTAAAGGTTTATCGATTCGTAGATAGATATAAAAAAATATTACATACCAAAGTATAAATCTATAGGATGTCCAGGATATAGGTACAAATCTGGCAAAAAATGGACAAACAGGGACCTCTGAAAATCAAGAGGTGGGATCAGGTGTCATGGAGGAGTAAGCATCCCCTGTCGACCGGTCACACCCGCCGTGAGTCCATAGTTAAATCAAAATGAAGTCCGTGAAGAACGAATTGGTACAGACGTCTCAACAACCGCCATCCAACAGACAACTCAACATTTCATTTAGTGAAACACAGTAATCGCAAACAAGACTATTATACCGAGCGTAAAATTTGGGGAACGTTGCCATCAAACGTGGTTTTCGATATCCCTGTGTCAGTAATTTGTCAGCGAGTAGTTTACCTCTGTGTATGAAATGTTCATATGTTGAACACACTCTACTATATCGGATCATTTGTAAAATATAAACTCCATATGCGGGTGATTCTGGAAAATTAATCCTTAAATGTGGAAAATATACGATAGGAAAGCCGAAATTTTTCGCGTTTGTTGTCAATTGTTTATTTCCCGTCTGTGTCTATAGTAAGTAAAATGTCAGTATGTTCTTGATTCTGTTGTATCTTGAATTTTTACTTTGCTGGGATATATCCCATTGACATATATATGAAAATTGTTATTATTAATTGACAAAACATCGTTGATATATCTAAATGTCAAATAAAAGGACACCGAATGAAGTCTGCTTCGTATGAATAAAGGTACAGGTCAGCCAGTAAAGGAGCACAATTAGTTCCCACAGGGAAGCCCACGTCTCCGAACATTACAAATATATTGCCCATTAGAAATTCCAGCATCTTTTTATATCAACTTCAGTGAATTTATATGTGGAATCAGAGTGGTGTTGGACAAAATAAGTATCATGAAAACCAATCACTAGATATTTTTAAATTTTCGGGTACCACCTCTAGTTAAAAACAGTTGTCTATGATGTTAAAATGTCTCTTATTTAATTTTATGTGGAATTGTTGTGTAAAGAGTAGAGAAGTCGTATGTTTTGAAACTGTGAATCCGAGAAAAAATTGAGTGCCTTCAAATTTTCTAAAAGTTGTTTAGAAATTTTAAGTATCCACATCTGATTTACACCGCTTCTATATTTGGCACTGATAGCACATTCAAATTTCTAAATTCTCCAAAAGCTAGAATAGCCATATTTTTACAGTGGTTACTCTTAGACGGATTTTGAATATTGATTAGAAAATAGATATTTTAGATTTATTATTTGGCCTTGTCTGATACCACTTTCAGTTTAGAAAATCCGTTTAAAATTGGAGCTCAACTGATGAAGTCTAATTGACAGAAACGATCGTCTTGAGCATTATAACTTTGGTATTATGTCTATAATATTTATAGCCACTTGATCGTTGACACTGCTGGTGGCCGTTTGAGTCCCCGAGGGTATACATAAACCTAGTACCTGGTATTTCGGTACCAGCTGATAATCTTATACTAAAGTAATAGTTGGCACCGATAGCACATTTAAATTCTCCCCAAGCTAGGATAGCCATCTTTTTACAGTGGTTACTCTTAGACGGATTTTGATTATACGAAAAGATTTATTATTTGGCCTTGTCTGATAACACTTTCAGTTTAGAAAATATATTTAAAATTGGAGCTCAACTGATGAAGTCTAATTGACAGAAACGATCGTCTTGAGCATTATAATTGTGGTATTATGTCTATAATATATATATCTTTTAAAATATTCTTCTCGTGAACCAATTGTCAGCATATTCCCACAGTATTAACCAATTTTACACAGGTGACCGTTAGGGTCCACCGGTCCTCTTGTTCAGTGAGGACAACGCCATAAATGGTTTGTTTCTTGTTGTTTACCCACCAACATTTTGTTCTGCATTTAATTCTCATTCTTTTAAAAACCAAATAACGTTCAACTTCATCAGAGCAACTGTTTAATATCAAGATTTGCACTGTCAACTCAGAACGTCGAAAAAAGTCTTTCTTAATACTTATCCCTTTTCCTCCAATAAGGCGGTATGGTTTTTGGTACTCCTGTTCGAAAACAAAAGCAGAAGTCAAAAGACTTTTTTCCTTTGAGGTTTTCGTGAATGCAATTTTAAGCATTGCATCTGTGGTTACGTTAAGTTTCAGTAATGCACTAAAACTGTTTCCAGAGGTAAGGCAGTGATGGAACACTTCCGAAAAAACGCTGACGCCGTACCACATTAACATAATGGTAAACCAACGTTAAACCAACATAAGGCCAACGTAAACCATTATGCTAGCCAAACATATTGATGTAATATTTGCGTTGAGCCATCGCAGTGTACCAACCTTTGCATTGTAAATATAACATTGGTTCAATGTTGAATCAGCGTTGTACCATCGTTTCTTCGCACAATGTTCAACGTTGGGCCAACGTAAAAACAATATTTTGGTCCATCATTAGCCCACTTTGCACTTAAATACTAGGTAAACATTTTGCTAACAACGTTGAGCCAACATAACGCAGAATGTTGACTCAATGCTGATCCAACGTAGTCATCCTGTCTGGGTAACATGCTAGTCTTTAAATGTGCATATGGGTGGTCAAACCCAGGATTCTTATTCGGCGGACAAGTTGGAGATAACATTAGCATCCTTTTCATTCTTGTTGTATCCACACCGACAACTCTCTGCATTCAATAATGTCATTCTTTTGAATGTTGCAAAACATATGAGAGCTGCATTTTCAACTTAGTATTCACAAGATACTCGTTTTCTGAGCCCAATAACGTCAACATCTATTTTGACACTTAATTCCCTTCCTCCGTTAACGCGGTACACTATGTCCTTGTTACTCCTGTCCAAGAACACAAGCAACAGTTAACCCAGTTGTTTCAATGTCTTATTGAAACAACGCTTCTGCTTCTATGGTTACTTGGTAACGACGAAAGTAGTTCCGTTGAATAGTCCCGAGAGAGTAACTATACCGCAGTTAATAATTGAGAGTTTGCGAAGGGATGAAGACATTGGTGCATAATGTCAAGGACCGTTACCCGCTGTAAGGAGTGTGCTATATATAAGGACAAGGACCGTTGTCTGCTTTGAGTAGTATATATATATATATATATATATATATATATATATATATATATATATATATATATATATTATATATATATATATATATATACATATCTCTGCTGTCGGCTGAGTGTGCTATATATAAGGACAAGGACCGTTGTCTGCTTTGGGGTAATATATATATATATATATATATATATATATATATATATATATATATATATATATATATATATATATATATATATATATATATATATATATATATATATATATATATATATATATATCTGCTGTCGGCTGAGTATGGTGACCCTGTCCAGTAAAATGGAAGATTAGGTCTGTCGTTGATATTTTCTACCGCTAATGAATCAACAAAAATTAATAAAATCAATATTCCTACGCTCTACAAACTGACGTGAAAAGAAGATAGGATGACTATACAATAGGTCGACGGACTACATTGTAGTTGTTGATAAATTTGATATTTTATATGGACAATAATTTTTATGTGTTAGTGCATCGATATTTAAAGTTAATCGGAAGTGTATCAATGTATCAATACTATTTTTCTTCTTGGTCATTTACTCGATACCCCGAAGTTTCTTTTATCCAAGTATCAGGAATAATTTCCCCTTATTTGGAGAAATTCCTCCCTTTTCAAAATTTTACTGCAATGTTAATTCTTATTTCCCCACAAATGAGCCATTTTCATTTTTTTTTCACCATTATGGAATCACATCCCTGATGTATGTGAACACCTTGTTTGTTTGGGAAACCTCGGCTTAAATACTAAATGAAAACGCAGATTGATAAACGTTTGTGAGTATTTTACTGAACACAATCGAAAAGAATATAAATATATTGAAATGTGCTCTGTATTCTACATTAAATGTAGATCTATCCGCATTTCATTGCTACTTTTTATATCAGTGAGTAGTTGAAGATATACATTCAAATTTATAGTTTTTACATGAATCCGTCCAGTAGAGCATGTGAACTATCCGGATATATAATTTTAACGTTCTTGATTTTTATTTAAAGTACCACACACAACCCTTCTATACTTTTTGTATATCATCCGCTACTTGATATAAACTCCTTTGGTTGATCAACGGCGTCGTTGGAGATTTGGAGTAACCTTCATTATTCACAGCGAAATACGCCGCCCACTGCTCTGGGAAAAATAATTGAGAAAGTAGTGGGTTGCTTTTTTTTATATCCCGCCTATTTACTGTTTGTATGATTGAGGGATTTTCCAAGGTATTTTGGCAGTTGCCACCTAACATCAATTGGTGGGGGGAAATCGCGGCCTAAATTAATTGCAATTAATGCATAAATATCATAAATTCTGGGTGCTTTTCCTGTATACAACAAGGAAGAAGGAAAACACCATGGCATGTACATACATATCACATACTAGATTATTTATGAATGCATGTTTAACTGATGATATATTTAACATTAGATACGTAGAAAAATGAAATTCATATCCATAATAATTTGCAGCGGTTTTTCTTTCTTTTTTTTTTTTTTTTTTTGGTTTTGTTTTGTTTTGTTTTGCTGTTTTTGTTTTTGTTTTTTTTTTTTTGTTGTGTTTCGTTTTATTATTTTTTTTAATAATAACCACTGCTGGGTCGTTGCCACTACCGTTGGACCGTCCGAGTCCTCGAGGGTATACATAAACCCAGTACCTGGTTTTTCGGTACCAGTCGATTATTTTATACTAAAGTAATATTTCGCTCAGATACCATCACTTAAATTCTAAATTTCTCAAAAGCAAGAATATTTATTTTACAGTGGGTACTCTTAGACGGATTTGGTAACACATTTATATGTATTATTAGGCCTTGTATGATACCACTTTTTCTTTCGGAAAATATACATTTACATTAAAGTTTAGGTCAACTGATGAAGTCTTACTGACAGAAACGATCGTCTTGGGCATTTGTTTCCGTCTGTTTTGTTGAACAATAATTTTGGTTTTGTCAATAATATTTACATGAATGACAAATTTGACTTTATATCACTATAAGTTGGTAAAGTTAATATTACATGGTGGGCGTGTAATTAATTTGATTGTGTCCTCTTTTATGTACCATAAAATATATACATTTGAACAGTTTCCGGAGTACACAAGCATTTCTTTCTTTGTTTTTTTTTTACTCCGATCCACTCTACTCCATTATCTGTTATAGTACAAACTTTTTTTATATAATTTTTCATTCACAGTTTGACCCTTATCTCTTACTGCACTTTCTTTGCATGGGAATGTGAAACACATTTATCGTGCTTATCCAACTTCCTAGTTGGGTGAGTTACTAAACTATTTATACCACTCAAAACCAGTTGTGAATCCAGTGTACTTACTGTCCCAGCCGAGTAGGCTGATTCACAGAGATTACACATGTAACCAGACATTTCATAATTAAAATATAACCAAGGGCATTTGCTGGTGTACTTGGCTAAATAAAATAATTTTTTTGTCATCTGGAGATTTTATTTTGAAACTACCGTCAGACTCACGGTCAGTCTGCGCTTACGATTCGATTTCTGTACTCGGAATCAACACTTGTCCGACTGTTGACAGGATTGCAATCAGACTGACACACGTTAACGCCGCATGGACGGTAGTAGTACTTTTACTATCATGCTGTTTTGTCGTACATTGAGTTTCAGAAATTTTCGATTTTTTAGGCTTGCTGCAGAAAGTATCGATTGTCTTGGATCGTTCAGCGCATTTTGGTGACTTTTTTCGCAAATTTAAAACAGGAAAAAAGAAGTAAAAAGTTAAAGTATTAATAGATATACATACTTTGTGTTGTTGATACGTAAAATTTTATTTTACTTTTGCGACGCTTAGTAAATGCTTAAGCAGTAATTTGTTTTCGATTTAATATGTGTGTAAACATGATTAAAAGAAATCAAGCTGTTTCAAATGAATAATGAACAATTTGCATTATAATTCTCTTTCTAGTTCACGGGTAAGATAAAGGAAAATGAACAACTTCCCTCAACACAGATTTATACAGCAACCAAAAGCTGAATATGTTAATTCGCTAATGAACTTGTTCCCAGCTATCTGGAAAATCTGATCGAAAAGCCAAAACGCATATACATGTCTCCCGTTCTCTATAAGACTAGAAGCTTGGATTTTTTTTACTAATTTACTGTAGAAACATGTATATTGTTCATTAAATGTTCAAATGATTTTCATTTCGTAATGGATAGCAAAGAGAAAAACATTGCAGAAACATATTGGTGTGCCATTATGGCAGTACGGAAAAGTGAATTCTAGCCTAGAGAATGTTGTAAATTTTGTATCTAAACCTGGTAAATTCAAACCGTTCTCTATAAGACTAGATGCTTGGATTTTTTTTACTAATTTACTGTAGAAACATGTATATTGTCCATTAAATGTTCAAATGATTTTCATTTCGTAATGGATAGCAAAGAGAAAAACATTGCAGAAACATATTGGTGTACCATTATGACAGTACGGAAAAGTGAATTCTAGGCTAGAGAATGTTGTAAATTTTGTATCTAAACCTGGTAAATTCAAACTTATACAACATGATATATCTAGCACAACGCACTACACATGCCTCCTACTTCAACTTAAAGTAACAAATATGGAGACAATTATATGATATACGTTTTGTACATCATGTATAATACTACTTGGACAAAACGAGCTTTCTGGTTCATAAGTTGAACTCACAGTTTTCTGCCTCTTCTCGGAGAATCCAATTGAATTTCGTAATTGTAATGAAATGATTTAGCTGCAGCAAGTCCAAGGACATGGAGTGTATTTGTTGACTTTGGATCTTGTTCCCATAGTTGCGGGACACTAAATAGCAAAAAAGTTTCAATAATAATAAAAAAAAATAAATGCATCCTTTGTAGATCAGTATTGCAGTGGTGACGGACGATCTATATTTTTGAATATCGAATTGAATGAAATGTTTTACACTTTAATTAAGATATATGCACCTAACAAGAAATTCGTTATTCAAAAACCAAACGGATTTTCAAATCGGGAAGTCTTTTAATTGGGGGTGATTTTAATGAGGTTCTAAACATAAACGACAGAATTACAAAAATAAGAAAATATCTATTAACAAAACTACGTAATTAGACTGTGGACTCACGGCGGGTGTGACCGGTTGACAGGGGATGTTTACTCCTCCATGGCACCTGGTCCCACCTCTTGGTTTCCAGAGGTCCGTGTTTGTTCATTTTTACCGGATTTGTATCTATATCCTGGACATTATTTTGATTTATTCTTTGGTATCTGAGATTTTTTATATAAAGAACTGGAAGTTGTTAAATGTGACAGTAGACATGCGCAGATCATGTTTACAGATCACATTGCTCTTTAAAATTAAATGTAATTCAAAAAAACGATAGGGGCCCGGGGATATGGAAATAAATAATAAAAAACGAAGAATATGGTATTAAACTTAAAACACTAATAAATAATCTTGAGCAAATTAAGAATATAAGATTTTAGATAAAAGACCTTTTTGGGAGTTGTGCTAAATATTTATCAAGCAAATGACAATAGAATTCTGCAAAAATGATAGTAAAATCTCTACAAATAAAATTGAAAAATTAGAAGCGGAACTAAAATTAGAACTAGAACTTATCACAAATACCAACAAAATAAATCATTTACAGAAGTCACTGAATGAACTGAAAAACAACATGAAGTATGCAGTGAAATTAGGGAATTTTACAGCAATCTATACACAACAGGAAATATTGATAGACAATTAACTAGATGTCATAGAAACTGAAAATATTTCGTCAGATGAAGATAATCAAATTTGTGAAGGAAATTTTTCATTTGAAGAATGCAAGTCTTCTATATTTAAAATAAAACAAAATAGAAGTCCAGGCCCAGACGGATCGGACTTACTGTTGAATTTTACCAAACATTTTGGGAACGTATTAAAACTCGTGTAGTAGATTCAATAAATGAAGGTTATAATAAGGGACATTTAAGTGATACACAAAAACATGAAATAGTATCTTTAATATACAAAAATATCGACTATGAAATAGCAACTTATTTATTGTCATGTAGACTTTTAAAAAGTAATGCCAAAAATTATCGATGCGGATTTAAATGGGTATATTAAAAACAGATTTGTAGGATACAATATACGAACAATTCAAGACATAATTGATTGCTCTGAAAATTTTAATATAGATTCATGCGTTTTATTTCTTGATTTCAATAAAGCTTTCTCGATAGTATAGACAGGAAGAATATGTTAAAAAGTTTGAATAAATGTGGATTTGGAGAATCTTTTGTGTGGAAATCAATGGATATTTCAAGTTTGTAAGGGTACATGTAATATTATTATTGTTTTAAAACATTTCAGTACAATATAAATATGCATGTTACAGCACAAATA
>BROG01000790.1:252500-313852 GCA_030159075.1 Atrina japonica
TTTGTGATGGGTGTTTTGTTTTGATTTTTTGATTTTTTTTTTTTTTGTTTGTTTTTTTGTTTGTGTGATTTTTTTTTTTTTTTTTTTGTTTTTTTTTGTTGTTTTTTTTTTTGTGTTTGAATTTTTTTTTTTTGGATTTGGTTTGGATTTTTTTGATGTTTTGAATTGTTTTTTTTTTTTTTTTTTTTTTTTTTTGTGATTGTTTTTTATTTTTTTTTGTGTTGTTGTTTTGTGATTTTTGTCTTTTTTTTGTTTTTTGGTTTTGATTTGTATTGATTTGTTTTTTTTGATTTTGTTTGTTTTTTTTTTGTTTTGTTGAAATTTTTTTGAAATTTTTTTTGTCTGTTTTTTTTTGATTGTTCTTTTGATGTTTTTTTTTTGAATTCTTTCTATTTTTTTTTTTTTTTTGTTTTTTGTTTTTTTTTTGTTTTTTTTGTGTTTTTTTGTTATTTTTTGTTGTTTGTTTTTTTTGTTTTTTTTTTTTTGTTGTTTGTTTGTTTTTTTTGTTTTTTTGTTTGATTTTTTTTGTTTTTCTTGGTGTGTTGATTTTTTGTTTGTTTTTTTTTTTTGTTTTTTTTTTTTTTTTTTGTGTTTTTTTGTTGTGTGTTTGTTTTTTGTTTTTGATTTGTTTTGTTTTTGTGTGTTTTTTGTTTTTTCTTTTTTTTGTGTTTTGAAATTTGTTTTTTTTTTTTTTTGTTGAAAATTTTTTTTTTTTTTGTTTGTTTGGATTTGTTGTTTTTTGTTGTTTTGTTTGTGTTTTTTTGTTTTTTTTTTTTTTTTTGTGGATTTTTTTTTTTTATTTTTTTTTTATTTCGTTTTTGTTTTTTTATTTTTCTTTGTTTTTTTTTTTTTTTTTGTTTTTTTTTTCATTTTTTGTTTTTTGATTTATGTTTTTGTTTTTTTTGATTTTTTTTGTTTTTTTGTTTTTTGTTTTTGTGAATTTTGTTTTTTTTATTTTTTTTGTTTTTGATGTGTGATTTCTTTGAGTTTTTTTTTTGGTTTTTTTTTTGTGTTTTTTTTGATTGTGTTTATGGATTTGTTTTTTTTGTTGTTGTTTGTTGAAATTTGTTTTTGTGATTGTTGTTTTTTTTTTTGTTGTATTTTGTTTTTTTTTTTGTGTTTTTATTTTTGTTTGTTTGTTTTTTGATTATGTTTTTGATTTTTTTTTTTTTTTGTTTGATTTTTGTTTTTGTGATTTTTTCTTGTTGTGTTTTTTTTTTTTTTTGTTTATTGATTTATTTTTGTTTTTGTTGATTTTTTGATTTTTTTTTTTTGTTTTTGTTTTTTGAAATTTTTTTTTTTTTTTGTTTTTTTTTTTTTTTTTTTTGTTTGTTTTTTTTTTTTGTTTTGATGTTTGTTTTTTATTTTTGTTGTTTGTGATTGTTTGTTTTGTTTTTGTGTGTGTGATTTTTTGTTTTTATTTGTGTTTGATTGTTTTTTTTGAAATTTTTTTTGTCTTTTTGTTTTGTTTTTTTTGTTTTTTTTTTTTTTGGTTTGTTTGTTTTTTTGTTTTTTTTGTTGTTGTTTTTTTGTTTTGTTTTTGTTTTTGTTTTGTTTTTTTTGTGTATTTTTGAGAATTGATTTTTTTTTTTTGTTTTGTTTTTGTTTTTTTGTTTTTTGTTTTTTTTTTGTTTGATCTTTTTTTTTGAAATTTTTGTTTTTTTTTTTGATTGTTTTTTTTTGTGATTGTTTTTTTGATTTTTTTTTTTTTTGATGTTTTTTTTTTTTTGGTTTTTTTGTTGAAATTTTTTGAAATTTTCTTTGTTTTTTTTTATGTTTTTTTTTTTTGTTTTTTTTGGGGTTGTTGTTGTTTTTTTTTTTTTTGTTTTCGTGTTTGTTTATGTTTTTGTTTTTTGTTTTTTTTTTGTTTTATTTTTTTTTTTTTTTTGTTTGTTTTTGAATTTTGTGTGTGTGTTTTGTGTTTTTGTTTTTTTGAAAAATTTTGTTTGATTTGTTATTTTTTTTTTTTTGTTTTTGTTTTTTGTGTGTTTGTTTGGAAAATTTTGATTTTTTTTTTGAATTGAAATTTTTGGATCTTTTTTTTATGGTTTTTTTTGTGTGTTTTTTTTGTTTTGAAATTTTTTTGTGTGTTTTTTTTTTTGTGTTATGTTTTTTTTTTGATTTTGATTGTTTTTTTGTTTTGTTTTTATTGATTTGAATTGTTGTTTTGTTTTATTTTTTGTTTTTTTGATGTTGGTGTTAATTTTTTTTATTTTTTTTTCATTTGTTTTTGTTTTGTTTTTTTGTTTTTGTGTTTTTTTTTTTGTTTTTTTTTTATTTTTTTTTGAAATTTTTTTTTTTTTTTTTTTGTTGATTGTTTTTTGATTTGTGGTTTTTTTGAATTTTTTATTTTTTTTTGTTGTTGCTTTTTTGTTTGTGATTTTTTGTTTTTTTTTAATTATTTTTTTGTTCTGTTTTTTGTTTTGTTGTTTTTTTGTTTTTGTTGATTTTGTTGTTTTTGTTTTTGTTTTTTGGTTTTTTTTTTTTGTTGTTGATTTTGTTTTTTTTTTTTTGAATTTTTGTTTTTTTGTTTTTTTTTGATTTTTTTTTTTTTGTGTTTTTTGTTTTGTTTTTGATTTTTTGTTTTTTTGATTGTGATTGTTTTTTTTTTTTTTTTTGTTTTTTTGTTTTTTTTGGTTGGGTTTGTTTTTTGGTTTTTTTTTGGTTTTGTTTTGTTTTTTTGTTGTTTGTTTTGTGTTTTTTTTTTTTGTTTTGTGATTTTTTTTTGTTTTGTTTTTTTTCTTTTTTTTTTTTTTTTTTTTTGTGTTGTGTTTTTTTTTGTGTGTTTGTTTTTGATTTTTTTGTGTTTTTTTTTTTTTTTGTGTTTGTTGATTTTTGTGTTTTTTGTTTTTTTTGTCTCTCGTTTTTTGATTGTTGTTTTTTTGTTTTTTTTGTTTTTTTTTTTTTGTTTTTGTTGTTTTGTTTTGTTTTTTTTGAATTTTTATTTGATTTGAATTTTTTGATTTGTTTTGTTTGGTCTTTGTTTTTTTGTTTTTATTTTTTTTGAATTTGTTTTTTTTGATGATGTGTTGTGTTTTTTTTTGTGTGTTGTTTTTTTTTTGTTTTTTTGTTTATGTTTTTTGTTTGTTTTTTTTTTTTTGTTTTTTTTTTTTTTTTTTTCTTTTTTGTTGAAATTTTTTTTTTTTTTGTTTTTTTTTTTGAATTTTTTTTTATTTTTTTTTTTGAATTTTTGTTTTTTTTTTTTTTTTTTTTTGTTTTTTTATTTGTTTGTTTTTTGTTTGGTGTTGATGTTTTGATTTGTGTTTGATGTTGTTTTTGTTGTTGTTTTTTTTGTTTTTTTTTTTTTTGTTTTTTTTTTTTGTTTTTTTGTGAATTTTGATGGTTGTTTTTTTTTTCTTTTTGTTGATTTTTTGATTTTTGATGTTTTTTTGTTGTTTTGTTTTTTTTTTTTTTTTTTTTATTGTTTTTTTTTGTATTTTGTGTTTTGTGTTTTTGTTTTTGTGTTTTTTTTGTGTATTGTTTGTTGATTTTTTTGATTTTTTTTTTTTTTTTATTTTTTTTTTTTTTTTTTTTGTTTTTGTTGTTTTTTTGATTTGTTGATTTTTTTTTTGTTTGTGTTGTGTTTGATTTTGTTTGTTTGTATTTTTTTTTTTGTGAAAAATTTTTTTTTGTTTTTTGTTTTTTTTTTTTTTGATTTGTTTTTTTGTCTTTTTTTTTTTGTTGTGTGTTGTTTTTTTGTTTTGATGAATTTGTTGTTTTTTTTTTTTTTTTTTTGTTTTGTTTTTTTTTTGTTTTTTGTGTATTTTTTTTTTTTTGTTTGTTTTTTGTTGTCGTTTTGTTTTTTGTTGTTGTGTTTTGTTGTTTTTTTTGTTTTTGTTGTTTTTTTTTTTTTTTTTGTTTTGTTTTTTGTTTTTGTTGTTTTTTTTGTTTTTGGTTTTTTTGATTTTTTTTTGTTGTTTTGTTTTGTGATTTTTTGTTTTTTTTTGGAATTTTTTTTTTTTTTTTTTTGTTTTTTGTGTTTTTTTTTTTGATTTTGTTTTTTTTTTTTTTTTGTTGTTTTTGAATTGTTTTGTTTTGATTGTTTGTTTTTTTTTTTTTTTTTGTTTTTTTTTTGTGAATCTTGATTTTTTTTTTTTTTTTTTTTGGTTTTGTTTTTTTTGTTGTGTTTTGTTTTTTGTGTTTTGTTTGATTTTTGTTTTTTTTTTTTTTTTTGTTTTTTTGTTTTTGGTTTTGTTTTTTTTGTGATTTTTTCTTTTTTTTTGATTTGTTTGTTGTTGTTATTTTTTGAAAATTTTTGATTTTGTTTTTTCTTGTGTTTTGTTATTTTTTTGTTTGTTTTTTTTGATGTTTTTTGATTTATTGTTGGAATTGTTTGATTTTTTTTTTTTTTTGTTTTGTTGAATGTTGTGATTTTGTTTTGTGTTTTTTTTTTTTTTGTTGTTTTTTTTTTTTTTGTTTTTGATGTTTTTTTTTTTTTTTGTTTTTGTTTTGTTTTTTCTTTGATTGTTTTTTTTGATTTTTACTTTTTTTTTTGTGATTTTCTTTTAATTTCTTGATTGTTTTTTTTGTTTTTGTGTTTGTTTTTTGTTTGTTTGTTGGATTTTGTGATTGTGTTTTTTTTGTTTTTTGTGTTTTTTTGTTGATTTGATGTTGTGAAATTTTTGTGTTTGTTTTGTTTGTCTGTGTGAATTTCTATTTTTTTTTGATGTTTTTTGTTTTGTTTTTTTTTTGTTTTTGTTTGTTCTTGTTTTTGTTTTTGTATTTTGTGGATTTTTTTTTTTGTGTTTTTTTTTTTGTTTGATTTTGTTTTGTTGTTTTTTTTTTGTTTTTTTGATTGTGTTGTTTTGAAATTTTTTTGTTTGTTTTTTTTTTTTGTTTTGTTATTTTTGTTGATGTTTTTGTATTTTTGATTTGTTGTTGATTTTTTTTTGTTTTTCTTTTTGTTTGTTTGTTTTGTTGTTTTTTTTTTTTTTTATTGTGTTCTTTTGTGTTTTTTTTTTTGTTTTTTTTTTTTTTTTTTTTGTTTTTTTTTTGTGTTTTTTTTTTTTTTTTTGTTTTTATGTTTTTGTTTTTTTTTTGTTTGTTTTTTTTTGTTTGTTGTGTTTTTTTTGTTTGTTTTCTTTTTTGAATTTGTTTTTTTTTTTTTTTTGTTGTTGTTTTTGTTTATTTTTTTTTTTTTTTTTTGTTTTTTTTTTGTTTGTTTTGTGTTTTTTTTTTTATTTTTTTTGTTTTTTGTTTATTTTTTGTTTTGAAATTGGTTTTTTGATGTTTTTGTTTTGATTGTTTGATTTTGTGTTTTTGTTTTTTTTTTGATTTTTTTGATGTTGGTTTTTTTTTTTTTTGTTTTTTTGTTTTTTGATTTTTTTGTTTGGAATTTTGTTTTGTTTTTTTTGGTTTTTTTTTGTTTTTTGTTTTGTTTTGTTTTTTTGTGTTGTTTTTTTTTTGTTGTTTGCTGTTTCTTTTTTTTTTTTGTTTTGATTGTTTTTTTTTGTTGTTTGTTTTTTTTTTTTTGAATGTTTTTTTTGTTGTTTCTTTTTTTTTTTTCTTTGTTTTGTTTTTGTTTTTTTTTTTTTTTTTTTTTGTTTTTGTTTTTTTATTTGTGGTTTTATTTTTTTGTTTTTGTTTTTTAAATTTTTGTGTTTTTTTTTTTTTTTTTGTGTTTTTTTTTTTGAATTTGATTTTGTTTTTTTTTTTTTTTTTTTGTGTTTTTTTTTTTTGATTTTGTTTTTTTTTTTGATATTTTTTTTTTTTGTTGTTTTTTTTTTGTTTGTGATTTTTTTGTTTGTTTTGTTTGTTTTTTTTTTTTTTTTTGTTTGTTTTTTTATTTTTTGTTTTTTGTGCTTGATTTTTTTTTTTTGGTGTGTTTGTTTTTTTTTTTTTTTTGAATTTTGTTGTTTTTTTTTGTTGTTTTTTTTTTTTGTTTTGGTTTTGATTTTTTTTTTTTTGTTTTTTTGTTTGTTTGTTGTTTTTTGTTTTTTTGTGGGTTATGTTTTTTTTTTGATTTTTTTTGTGTGATTGTTGTTTTTTTTTTTGTTTTTTTTTTTTTTTGTTTTTTTTTTTTGTTTTTATTGATTTTTTTTGTGTTTTTTGTGTTTGTTTTTTGTTATTTTTGTTTTTTTTGATTTTTTTTTTTGTTTTTTTTTTTTTTTGTTGTTTTTGTTTTTTTTTTTATGAATTTTGGTTTTTTTTTTTTTTTTTTTTTTTTTTTTTTTTTCTTTTTGTTGTCTGTGTTTTGTTTTTTTTTTTTTTTTTTTTGTTTTTTTTTTTGTTTTTGTTTTTTTGTTTTTTGTTTTTTTTGTTTTTTTGATTTTTTTTTTTTTTTTTTGATTGTTTTTTTTTGTTTGTGATTTTATTTGTGTTTATTTTTTTTTTTTTTTTTTTTTTTTGTTGTTTTTGTTTTTTTTTTTTTTTGTTGGTTTTGATTTTTTGATGTTTGTTTTTTTTAACATTTTTTTTTTTGATTTTTTTTTTTTGAT
This sequence comes from Atrina japonica, assembly GCA_030159075.1. Taxonomy (NCBI): domain Eukaryota; kingdom Metazoa; phylum Mollusca; class Bivalvia; order Pterioida; family Pinnidae; genus Atrina; species Atrina japonica. Next base: position 258,938 of record BROG01000790.1, read on the forward strand.
TTTGTTTTGTGTTTTTTTTTTTTTTGTTTTTTTTTTTTTTTTTTTTTTTATTTTTTTGGTTTTTTGATTTTTTTTGTTTTTTTTTGATTTGTTGTTTTTTTGTTTTTTGTTGTGTTTTTTTTTTTTTTTTTTGGTTTTGTTTTTTTTGTTTTTTTGTGTTTTTTTTTTGTTTTTTTATTTTTTTTGATTTGTGTTTTGTTTTGTTTTGTTTGTTGATTTTGCTTTTTTTTTTTTTTTTTTTTTTGATTTGTTTTTTTTGTTTTTGTGTTGTTCTTTTTTTTGATTTTGTTTGGTTTTTTTTGTTTGAATTTGTTCTTTTTTTTTTTTATTTTTGTGATTTTTGTTTTTGTTTTTTTTTTTTTTTTTGTTTGTTTTTTTTTGTGATTTTTTGTTTTTTTTGTGTTTGTTGTGTTTTGTTTTTTTTTTTTTTTGAATTATTTTTGATTTTTTGACAATTTTTTTGTTTTTTTTTGTTTTTTTGTTTTTGATTTTTGTTTTTGTTTTTTTTTGCTTTTTTTTTTTTTTTTTGTTGTTTTTTGTTTTTTTGTTTTGTTTTTTTTGTTTGTGTTTTGTGTTGTTTTTGTTTGTTTTTTGTTTTTGTTTTTTTTTTGTTTTTTGTTGTTTTTTTTGTTTTTTTTTTTTTTTTGTGAATTTTGTGATTTTTGATTTGTTGATGGTTTTTTGTTTTTGTTTTTTTTTTCTTGTGATTTTTTTTGTTTTTTTTGTTTTATTTTTGTGTTTTTTTTGTTTTTTGTTTTTTTTTTTAGTTTTTTTTTTTTTTTTTTGATGGATTTGATGTTGTGATTTTTTTTTGTTGTTGTTTTGTTTTTGTTTTTTTGTTTTGATTTTGTTTTGTGAAATTTTTTTTTTTGTTGTTGTTTGTCTTTTTTTTTTTTGTGTTGTTGTTTGTTTTTTTTTTTGTTATGATTTTTTTTTTTGTTTTTTTTGATTTTTTTGTTTTTTTTTGAAATTTTTTTTTTTTTTGTTTGATGTTTTGATTTGCTTGTTTGTTTTTTTTTTTTTTTTTTTTGGATTGTTTGTGTGTTATTTTGTTTTGTTTTGTTGTTTTTATTGTTTTTTTTTATTGAATTTTTTTGTTTTGTTTTTTTTTTGTGTTTTTTTTTTTTTTTTGATTTTTTTATTGTCTTTTTCTTTTGTTTTTTTGTTGATTTTTTTTTGGTTTGTTGTTTTTTTTTTGTTGTTGTTGCTGAATTTATTGTTTTTGTTGTTTTGTTTTGATTTGTGTGTTTTTGTTTTTTTTTGTGTGTGTTTTTTGTTTTTTTTTTTTTTTTTTTTTGTTTTTGGTTTTGTTTATTTTTTTTTTTTTTTTGTGTTCTTATTTTTGTTGTTTTGTTGTTTTATTTTGTTTTTTGTTGTTGTTGTTGCTTTTTTTCTTTTGTTTTTTTTTTGTTTTTTGTTTTTGTTTTTTTGATTTTGTTTTTTTGTGAATTGTTATTTTTGTTTTTTGTTTGTGGTTGTGTTTTTTTTTTGTTTTTTTTTTTGTGTTTGTTTTTTTTGATTTTTTTTGTTTTATGTTTTTTTTTTTTTTGTTTTGTGTTTTGTGATGATTTGGGACAAATGAATACCTCTGCGCCTCTTTTCTAGGCCTACATTAAATCCTGCGAACCATAAATGTCACGAAAGGTGCGACCAAGCTGGGTATCAATGGTTTTGTTTTTTAAGAAAGACCGAGGTTTGACCTATCTAAACAATTTTATAATTTTGGCTTTCTGAGACGACCCCTATACGGTTTGCACGTCATCGCCGCTGTTCAATTTAGTAACTAAACACGTCGGAATAGAGGTAAATTTCGACCAGTTTTATAGACAACTTTCACACATCTGGACAAAAAAAATTGAAAATATTTAGAAATACTTTGATGTACGTTATCAGTACTGTTTTTTTTTTGTTTTTGTTTTTTTTTTTTGTATTTTTATTGTTTTTGTTGTTTTTTTGTTTTGATTTTTATTTGAATTGTTTTGTTTTTGAATATGTTTGGTTATTTTTTTTTTTTTTATTATTTTTGTTGTTTTTGTTTTTTTTTTTTTTTTTTTTTTTGTTTTGATTGTTTTTTGTTTTGTTTTGTTTTTTTTTTTTGATTGTGTTTTGTTTTTTTTTTTGTTTTGGTGTTGATTTTTTTTTTGTTTTTTTTTGATTTTTGTTTTTTGTGTTATTTGTTTTTTTGTTGTTTTTTTTTGATAATTTTTTGTTTTTGTTTTTTGATATTTGTGTGTTTTTTTTTTTTTGTTTGTTTTTGTTGTTTTGATTTGAATTTGATTTTTTTGTTGTGATGACATGATTTTTATTTTCCACAAAAATTCTATGTTTCTCTGTCCTATATGTACTCAAACGCACTATATATAATAAACAATACCAAAGCTACAATGCCCAAGACGACTGCCTCTGCCAACCAGACTCCACCAGCTGAGCTCCAATTTCAAACAGATCTGAAATATGCTGACTGTGGCCATGTGGATCTTGGGGGAATGCAGCGCAGTGCAATTATTATGTAAACCAAAACTGGTTAAAATTATTATGATCACAATATTTATTGTCTTTTCTATTTTAGCATGGTGAAAATAATACTCCAACGCGATAAATAATACGGCACAGATGTCGTTTATCACTTCCATACAACTGAGGAAAATAAGAAATTGTGTTAGATCATTTATTGAACTTATAGAGATGTAGTGTCAATCCATGTACAATTCACAATCAAAAAGAATAACATGAAAATCTTGGGTTTCGTTTTTGGATCTTCAGTAAAACAGACTAGAATAAGCCAAAGATGAACAAGTTATTGTATATTCAGAGAAAATAAATTGCGCCCACACTTTTTATATGTAAGTTAATTTTGTATGATGTACCCTGATGATTTCGCTAAATGCGTATAATTCCTAGAAGACTTTTGAGCAAGGGTCTGTCCGGAGACATGAAAATAAAATGACAGGAACTCTTGTAAACATAAAACAGTTTCAAAATGAAATTTTACGTGATAGTTTATTATTTTATGATAGATATTGACATAAAAAGTATTCATGGGAATTTTGCCGAGAAATATCATTTGTGGATAAGAGTGGGCATAGGGGTTACACCCTCGTTTTACTTTTGTTCTTTGTTTTGTTTTGTTTTGTTTTTTAAATTAAAAGGTGAAGATGAAACACTGTTGATGTTTCTAAATCAGTGATGTGCTTTAGAGAGGATGCTTTAGTGTCTTGGATCCAGAAAAGCTTCCCAAACGCTTTTAAAATTCAAAACATTTGTAGATCCGTTATGCATTACTATTGTAAGAGACGTATTTACAGAAACTTAATTTAGGTCAGTCTAGATAAAATTTAATCTGTCGTTTTAATAAAAAATTGGGGACAAGAACAAGTACCAGTGTAGTAATTAACACTGCAGGCTTTAAGACATTTCTTCGACTCCCTTTCGCCAATCGTGATTTTCACCGAACTTGACCTTTTCGTCATACTTTACCTTTTCACCGAATTTGACATTTTCATCGAACAAGACAGGTTTCCATGAAACATTTGGGACGGGTGTGGCATACCAGCAAGGGACGCTGACCCCTTCCGGACACCTGGTCCTATCCCGTTTGGGATTTGTAATTGTTCTTCATGTTTATACAATTTACACATCATTTGTCGTGTTCTAACGGATTTGAGTTTCGATAATTTTACGGTCGGTACAGTAGTCGTTTTTGCGATTACTCTGTTTCACTTGGTGAAATGTTGAGTTGCCTTTTCGTTGGCGGTTGTTGAGACGTCTGTACCAATTGTGACGAGGATTCACTCCTCACGTATTTCATTTGGACTTGACTGTGGACTCACGGCAGGTGTGACCGCTCGACAGGGGATGCTTACTCCTCCAATGCACCTGATCCCACCTTTTGGTTTCCAGAGGTCCGTGTTTGTCCATTTTTACCAGATATTGTATCTATATCCTGGACATCCTAAATATTTATACTTTGGTATATGAGATATTTTATATTGGTACTTCTTCATTTTTACTTGGAAGCGCAACCGGGACACAGGGAAAACCGTTGTGTCTGAGATTGAAATTAAAATAAATATTGATATTTAATAAATGCCACAGTGGGCTTCAAAAATGGATTATTCCAAATTGTATCTCGGAGCATACTCCCGAACTCTTTAACCGTCGTTGCATTTCATTTAATCTTGTTTTTAATCAATCTATCTATGAGATACTTTCGAAAAGATAAACATATCCCAATGCAGTATTTGAAAGATATAATGAAGTCTCTCAGGACGTGAAATTCAAGTAAAATATTGTAATAAAAATAATATCCCCGAATCTCAAGCATTTAGTTTATAAACGTCAACTGATCAGAACTTTCATTTGTTTTCTGGTTAAATTAGTCTGTCAGTGAAATATCTTTTTAAGGATATAGATGTCATAATTCAGTGGCTGTAAGCTACAAATTAGCCTCTAGAATTCCCGGACCCCATAGAGTAGCATTTATCTTTTAATATCTTTTGAGATGGATACTTAGTACGATATACGGATCATCATTATTAGAACAAATATTACTTCTACAAATTGTGAATAGATGGCCTGGCGATCTCTGCTAGGTTCTGTTTTAAATAATTATCTATTTTTTTTTTAATTTCAGAAATATGCGGGCTCCGTAAATTATAAAAATAAATATGAAAATATTATTATTTAATTTCAGTGGTTTAAATTTGACACACAGGCCTAACATTAAAACAAAATTAAGTTTTAAGTTATATTTCTCTGTGTTAAATTAACATTTGTTTTTAAAATCTGAAATATGCAGTTCAAAATTATTTTAATTCTAGTAATTTCATGATAAAAACAAACTTCAGCTCCTGTGAAAGAATAGATAAATAAGAGAGCCTAAACATTTTCAAGTAAATATGTCTGCTGAAGTAAAACAAAATTCAGATAAAGTATAGATTGTTTTTAATATATTATATATCTTTGGCGAAAATACTTTATCAAGCATTAGATCAACGTAAGCCTGTGCGTAAGTCTTGAAAATATCACATGACAAAATGTGAAAATGGGACTATTTTCTATAAAATTTGGAAAATGAAACAAAATTCTTGCCAATTTCTATTACCGTTATTATCATGCGTTACTGACAGTAGAGTGGACAGAGGCATTTGCGTCGTGTGCTGTTGAACACCCCCCTTTTTTTCACAACACTGCTATTATGCGAGAGTCAGCCTTCTTAATAATTGATTATTATAATATTATGATCTAGATCTACTTTGTTATATATATCTCGACTATTGTTATATATCGAAAATCATATTACGATGTTCACTTATTCATTAACAGATTAACAGTTGATAACCTACATGTAGGTATTATCTGTCACTTGCTTGAAACTGAAAGTTAAATGGAGAAGGGGTCCTTCGTTTCACGCAAAATTAAGAATGAAATTATGTCGTTTAATGAACGAAAACAAATGTCCTTGTGTGATTTTGACACAAGCAAAATAAGTTGTTTGTGGTTGAGTCTGCAAACTGTTTCTGGTAAGTTCTATGTGCTGACTTTGTTGTATATCTACATTTTATTTCTTGATCAAAGTAAAGACAGATACAGAAATCGCTATGGTTAACAAAATTGAAGCGGTGCACGAAAAATCCGGATCCAAAACGGATTATGTAAAACCTGAAACTTCCCTATTAATATGTGACATTGTTGTAGTTATGTTGTCATTTTTATCATACTTTCCTAGTTTCTGTTTATACTAATGAGAACCCCTGTATTTATTATTTGTTTACAATATTTTATTATACACACAAAGCTTATGACATTTAGGCCAACATAAAAATGATGTCTTGTTTCTCAGGCCCACGGGCATTCTATTTGAAGCCCTAATAACATTTAATATTTATTGAAAAACATAAAGACATCCGTTTCTGTTAAAAATTCTTATGATAGATCAAAGTCGAGAACGTTTTATATATTTCTTTCTGGAACAAACTAAACCCATTATATAGTTTTGTTGCTTAGAATACATGTTATATGTTGGGGTTTTTTTTCACCACGTAAAGATTCAGACAATATCCATGCACTGCAGTATTATTTTGAAACACGAAGTATTTACAATTGATTATCCCTTGAAGTAGGCTCCATTTCTATTATAACCCATATTGCATTTTGGTAAATTTTATAACTTATTATGTTTGGCTCAAAAATCTAACAGTAATATAGAACCTGATATAATCTGTTGTTAAAACATCTATTTGATTGTGGTAGGTTTTGTATTCAAACCTTCATATGACCCAAAATGTACAATATGCAGTTTTGTATGTTTATCAACTGGCAAAGAGATGTAAACGTTTTCAATATTATTTACAACACTAAACACAAAACCTGGAAGTAGTTGTGCTTTTCTTCCATACAAATTTAAAGCTGATAGTGGACTCTATTTCCAATCGCAAATCATATCTTTTTCCCCATTTTGTTTTTTCCTTTTTTTTTCTTTTGTTTGTTTTTTTTTTTCTTCTTTTCTTTTTTGTTTGTTTGTTTGTTTTGTTTCGTGTATTTAGTAGAGAACTCTGAATAACCTTCAATAGGGTCGAATCACCAAATTTATTCCGAATGAATTCTGTGGACTGGGGGTTTCTTTATCATAAAATAAATTGCATGTCTTTGCCTTTTTATAAACTTTCATAATCTTGCGAGCTGCATTTTCATTGATGAAATATTACACTGTACACACCTACGAGCGGTTATGGGCACGTGACCCTATAGCGAATTGCGTTAGATCCTAGCTCTTCACAACATATCAGAAAATGGGAGCGTTGAGAGATCGTTTTCTAATGGAGTTATACATTATACATAAACTATGCAATGCCTCTATATCAACAGCACTGCATGGTTTTGTTGAAACCATAGAGCAACAAAATCTAAAAGAGAAATGAGGCCTGGTCCAAGGATCATGAAGCAGGCTTAGACTTGAATCAAAATTTGAAATATGAATTGAAACTTCCTGAATTTCATTTCATTTTTATAAGACATTTTACCAGTGTCTAGCCGAAAGTGCTCTTGATTTAAAAAAAAAGAAAGTGGTTTACAATCATTGGATTGAAAATCAAAATTTTTGGCAACCGGAATAATTCATTTGTTATACTCTGCTCACTATGATCGCCTCTGGATGACTTTGACTGGAAGAGGGCACTGATTATTGGAATCAATTTTTGATAGACTTAAGTCTAAGACTGATAGTGATTTTTTATCCAAATGTCTAGGAGTGAGTCTCTCCTTTTGGCTCGTCTCACCTAAAGACCTTATGTGGGGACATGTGTCAAGTGTCAACTTTTCTTAAAGTTGAAGGAATTCTATGGAAATTTACAGATAATAATGACGTATCAGTATTGACGATCATTCGAGGAAATACCTCGAACCCGAACGTCTGAAGAATGAAGTTGCAGTTATATATGCCTCATTTCTAAAAGGAACTACTGCACCTCACTGATGCTGGACGATTAAACATGGTTAAATGATTTGAAATGCATACAATATCGATGTAATAGAACGTTTCATGTGATATAAATATTATAAACATAATACCAAAGTTATAATTCTCAAGACTATCGTTTTTGTCAATTAGACATCATCAATTGAGCTCCAATTTTAAATTGATTTTCTAAAGGCAAAGTGGTATAATACAAGGCTATATAAAACATCTAAATGCATAGCCAAATTCGTCTAAGAGAAACATCTGTAAAAAGATGGCTATCTTAGTTTTTGAATAATTTAAAATTTCGGCTTTCCCATCCTAAATTTTCCACATTTAAGTAGTAATTTCCCACAATCACCCGCATATTGAGTTTATATTTCACAAATGATCCGATATGCCAGGCCATGTTCAACATATGAACATTTAACATACAGAGGTAAACTACTCACGGACAAATTATTGACGCAGCGTTTGATGTCAACGTTCCGCAAATTTTACGGTCTGTATAATAGTCTTGTTTGCGATTACTCTATTTCACTAAGTGAGATGCCTGTTCGATAGCGGTTGTTGAGATGTCTGTACCAATTGTGACGAGGATTCGTTCCTCACCTATTTCATTTGGATTTGGCCGTGGACTCACTATGGGTGTGACCGTTCCATGGCACCTGAACTCACCTCTTGATTTCAAGAGGTCCGTGTTTGTCCTATTTTACCAGATTCGTATATATATATTCTGGACATCATAGAGATTTATACTTTGGTATCTGAGATTTTTTATATGATAAAAAAAGATATAAGCTATTCACAGAATGTTAGAAATGTTACACAATAAAGGATAACTATGGTAATGGTCGAGGTCAGAGACAAATACCAAGGATCAGCCAAGCATGAATATCAAAAGGTAAAACAATGATAATAAGAAACTATCCAGTAAAATGAATCTTTTTATAAATATGTGCAATAATGCTATAGTTTGTAATAAATAAATATAAGACCACTGATCCTAAAATCATTAAATCTCAGATACCAAAGTATATATCACCAGTATGTCTAGGATACAATATACAAACCCGGTGAACATTGGACAAACACGGACCTCTGGAAATCAAGATGACATGGAGGAGTAAGCATCCCCTTTTGACTGGTCACACCCTGTCGAACATGTGTAATGCAAAAGTGGGTGACATCGATCTACATCAGTGCATTTGTAGAGCATTTATAACGAGATGGAATCTTATTAAAATTAATAATATTAAAACAGGTTAGCATTAAAATACACGGACATAACAGTACTGATCCCATGGCCACAGGAAAGACCTAAATGAAATATGTTGGAGAATTACAAATTATTATACTCCAAAACAACTGGGTACAAAAAGCAACCCTTTAATCTATGTAGCAAAAATTCCCATTATGAATATACGTTAAATCAGGAGAGAACTTATATATAACGTTACTTTACTAATTCTTAAGTCCAAAATCAGAGAATGATATATATTAAATTGGGAGAGAACTTTGAATTTGTATGCCAGAAATGAATAACACACTGTGTATTTTAAAAGTCGGAAAGGTCTGCCCGATAAACCTGCTCAATTTCAGATAAAAATGTAAAAGTGTTTACTCAGAACTGTTTTAAAATCTTTGACACAAGAAGATCACATGAATTTGTTTTAGACATGAGTTTCATGGATCGATTGCTCCTAGATTTAAAGATCCAATTTAATTAGTAGCCAATCTGTAATGGCTCCCGTTTTCTGATATGTCGCATAGACGATCTAAAGTATGGGGTAACATGCAGATGACCTCGTAGGTGTGTCTTTTTTTCTTTTTTTTTGTTGCCAATCTGGCAAATCTTATCGCGTCGGATTATTTATTTTCATACCGTCGCAGAACAGAATATTTATTTTCACCCAGACAAAGACGGATTATTTTCATTTTTTCTTCATTTTTGCGCTATTGTCAGTGGCGGCTCTAAAAATTTTTGAAAGGTAGTTGAGGGGTATCATAAGTATATACTATTCAAATGTGTTCTAAAATACAAACCTCACTGCACATTGGATTAGGCCTATTGTGACTTATGACAATGGACCATACAGTTTATTGATTTGGGCGAGTCTAAATGTGATAACAGGGGTTGATGAGTTTATATATGTTTTTAAAATATATGTTCACTGTAACATGAGATTTGAAAATAGGGAAGATAACTGGGTAGTATATTACATAGTACTGTAAACGTCGAAATTTACGCGTGGGGGTAATTTACACTAAATATGCAATGAACAGTTTTCCGTGTAAATTACCCCGTGTACCAGTCTCACAATTGGGCTAAGAATTATCGTTTTATACAGCACCATGCCAAAAGTGTGTCAACTATTACCATATCTTTCTATGTTAAATAAACGTTTTTCAAGAATCTGCCGCAAAGTATCGCTTGCATCAGTTCTAGTCAAAATTTACATATTGATAAAAAGATTCTATTCATCATCATCTGGTTTTAGTTTTAAACTCTTTTGAAACTATACCCCGTGTAGCAACAATTTTCCTTTGCAGTTAGTATTCTGTTGACACCACTTACAACATTGTACTATGAACAAAGAAGAAAAAGTCGCTTCAAAATTCGCTACTGTCACTTACAAATACTTGCAGTTTTCATGAAAAGTAACTGACAAATTTTAATTAAACCAATCTAGAAAGACTTTCTTTAGACTTCAACATAAATGTGCAAAAGTTTATAAAATTTCATTGTGAACATAATTGTAGTTGACTCACTTTTTGCATGGGGCTGTAGTTAGTTGTGACATCGTGTAAATCACCCCAGGCATATACTCTAAATATTAAGAAAATCGCTTAATTAACAACACGCGGAAATGTCCATGTTTGCAGTATTTACATAGTATTTACACAAATGTGTGATGAATGTATCTCACAGAAATCTCCAAGACCTTTTAATAGAATTTTCAGTGTCAATAAATCATTTATCTGTAACTATATGTCGTGTAAAACGTCTTGAGAAGGATTAACACAATCGAACCCACTTTGAGGGAGGAATGACGAACCCTCAATTCGAGTGCATAAAAGTTATGAATAAATATATTTTTATGCGCGAGGATCGAAATTTCGCCGTCCCTCCCTCAAAGTGTGAGCATGATAACCGAGATGCTATCTAACGTGCTCCGAAAATCCCTCCACTGTGGTAACTTGAGTCACTAGACCACAGAGTCCTTAGTGCATAACTTTTTGTTTTCCTCAAAATTGAAACGAATGAGTTAATTAAACTGTACGTGATTCATTTATAGTTTATAACTGTGGTGAAGAGAACCCGATTAAAATGTACCCGGGAAAATGCAACCGGACGTCCTCAAATAAACTGGCAAACTTTCTCATCAAAATCAGGTTAGGTTCCAGCGGGCTCGAACCTGCACTGACCAGACATGAGAGGCCCCGTGGTTCAAAGCGCGATTCTCTAGCCACAGAGGCCCCTAGTGTATGTATAATATGATGGTAATCTTCCATTTCGGTGCTTTTAGGTCAAATTCAGTGTCATTCGAGTCACTGAAATGGATTTCTTCCGACCTTGACCTTTTTAAATATTCAGTTGTACTTATGGAGGTTAATTTGTTTCCGGATCCTAAAGTCACCTTTACGCATTATTCAAGCTCAATTTATATTATTTTGAGATGAAAACATACATAATTTGCAACTAGAAATTTTTGTATATCTGTAACATCCAATTATAAATAATGATGAAAATTAGAGTTTACTTGGCAGGAAAAAAGTTTGAGCTGGTTGACTTTTATTACTTTTGTAACATTCACTTCCTTATTCTGTCCAACACTAGGGGGATTATAGTATCATTGTTACTTTAACTGTATTAGCACGGGAGAAACTATTTCTAAAAAGAATGACGGGCAAAATTGACAATGGGTGTATTGAAGATATAAACGTTCTCCAGAGTAATTATCGTAAATGAAGACTGAGCCAGCGTATTGTTATGAACCATACCAGGAAATATTTGCTGTGATTTAATTCCAGTTTATTTCTTAGAGAGTTTCGGTTTATCTACGAGGATTATTCTCAGTTTAGTGAAAGCAATTTGGGAGGGAATGGATATAAATCATTTTATGAATCTCTTTCCAACAATATAATAACGACGCAAATAATGCAAACGCTATATTCGCCCAGTAGTAATCTGCGTCATAAAAACGCTTACACGTAGAGAACATTTACAAAATTCAGTTTTGTGAATAATTGTTGTAGAAGAAATTTTCTGCAGACAATGTCATGGGATATGGTGAAAATTATGAAATCATAACAGCAATGGCTGATAAAACAATATTAAAATCGATATAATATCTGGTCTGGATGACTTTTTTAGGTGTATATTTTTAAGAAAACAGTATACAAAGGGAAATCTGAATAAATTTGATAGCGTATGTTGCGTAATCATTAAACTCAACTGATTTACTTTATTGTTTTAAGATAACACATGCAACATATTACATACAAATGGCCAATCGCCAAATATCTTTACATTTATTTTCAATTATATATATATATATAAAGCACAAATACCACTACAACATTAACTATGGACCTTGGATCAGAAATGATACTATTCTGTGAAAATAAATCATACATACAGCACAAATACAGAAATAACAAGGCACTTATAAACTCACCATGCCCCGGCTGTGGTTCGAACTCTCGACCTACGGCACCAATCGCCTGGCCCTCATGCACGACGTCCTAACCACTTGGCCATCAACGCGTTCACATAAATGAATGTTTCGATGACCGTGAGTAGAATTCCGAACATGAGAACTCGGTCGTAGAGAAGGGTGAAAGGCATATCTCTCTCTCTCTCTCTCTCTCTCTCTCTCTCTCTCTCTCTCTCTCTCTCTCTCTCTCTCTCTCTCTCTCTCTCTCTCTCTCTCTCTCTCTCTCTCTCTCTCTCTCTCTCTCTCTCTCTCTCTCTCTCTCTCTCTCTCTCTCTCTATATATATATATATATACGTCACAATAGTGAAGATTGTTTCAGACATGAAAGCGCTAAAGGAAACAAAAACATTTTATTGAGCAATATAGATCTACTTCGCAGTCGATAATTATATGAAATTTCTCTCTCTCTCTCTCTCTCTCTCTCTCTCTCTCTCTCTCTCTCTCTCTCTCTCTCTCTCATTTTGCTGACACATTGAATCTTTTGAATCTTAAATATATATAGAGCCAATTTTATAACCAAACAAGTATGTTATGTATTGGCTATGACATGTCTGCTTGTCATAATATTTATTCATTTTTTTTTCATTTATATGTATTTGTTCCAGTGTACGAGTATTTGTTAAATTAGTCATATAACCACAATGGTCCGAATAGATCCATGAACTTACTTTTTATAAATAATTCCCCAGAATTTCAGTTTTAAATATGAATATATATATATATCACTTATTTCCCTCTATAACACACGCCCTCTATGAAAATAGCCTCAATGAATTGCCGGGGTCTGAGAGATATTGAAAAAGAAAGGGTGTTTTCAAATTTTTAAGAGAACAAATCTTCAATTATTTGTTTACAAGATACTCACTTCCTTAATTCTGATAATTTTATGATTCATGCACAATGGGGATATGAACATGTGTTAAACCTAGGAACCTAGAAGCATTATGAATCTGTTTAATAATAACTTTGAATATACTATAAGAAAAAACGAAAACAAGATGATGATGGAAACATGATAGACTCTGAAATCGTTATCGCTTATAAACTATTACTCTTATTAATCTTTATGGTCCAAACAAAGATGAACCCTATATTTTATAAATACAGTGACCCCGCTTTAAAACATTATAACGGAATATTCGGTATCCGACAAGAATTGCTCGGGAACAAACATACATGTACATAAAAAGTACTCATTACAACGGAATATTCCGACATTAGATTCCAGGAACAAATGTACAAAACTCATGCAAATAATCTCTTTACAGTGGCATAACATCACAGTAGAATCCACCTGCTGATCAGGCTATTGTTTTCAGTCTTGATTTTCTTCACAGCTGAGATCACAGGTAAAAATTATTGTGTATCAATAAAAGAATTACACGGTCAATTGTTCTCTAATCTGCACTGATAGGTGATGGCCTAGGTGTCAATGAATAGCGCTTAAATCTTACTTACCTGTACTGCAGTAGGCCTAATGTTTATAAACCATCAGTAGGATTCGTTAGAACTGAACCGACAGGAAGAGAAATACAAGCTATGTACAAATTGAAAAACAATTCTCTTTTAAACGCGATATCCTTGATTGGACAATTTTTCAGGTTTAAAACCTAACTTTAATAAAACAGCTTGTATTAAGATTGGACCAGTAATGGTATTCAAATACGAAATATTGTGAAGAATTCAATTTTACATGGAATCAACTGCCATTTAAATTTTGGGGGAAATATTTTTCTGTCAATCTTACACACATGATGAATCTTAATTTTTCAAACACAATAGATGGTCTAAAAAGTTAACTAATCTAAATCTAGACGTCTTCTAAGTACACTTGGTAGGATTACCGTAGTTAAGTCAATAATGTTCCAAAACTTACTCATCACTTTATGTCCCTTATGCCCCAATAAAAAATTAATTAAAGAAATTGAAAAAAAAAAATTCTCCTATATTTGGAATAATAAAAATTAACATGTTGCAAGGAAAAAGTTAATTCAGGAATACAATAGAGGTGTACTAAAGATGATTTCTATTAATTCATTTATTAACAGACTTAAAATAACTTAAAGAATTTCATAAACCATACGAAAAGCAAGTTGCCTTGATGGACCTTTTTAAAATGATAATTTAAGAAATAATCTTATGAAATTTATATTCTTTGGAAATGAATTTGTTGAAGAAATAGAACACCTTTATAGGCAACCTTTTTTTGAAAGATCTTTTGAAATCATATTATAACCTTAGAAATCTGTATGAGCAAGATTTAATAAAAGCTAGTTATAAACATATAATCTATGCAGACTGAATAGATGAAGGTATATATTATGTTTATGACTTATTAGACGAAAATGGCGAATTTTAAAACTATTTATCACTAATTTATTGCGAAAAGTATCATTTCCCCCCAACATTCGCTAATTTCTACGGAGTTTTGTCTCCTATCAAGAATAACAAATGAAACATTCATTAAAAACTAACCCTATTTCCCAAACCACCTCCAAATCTTGTCAAAAGGTACAAAATGTTATAAAGATTTCTATAATATTTTTATAAACGTCTTCTACAATGAACCGAAAAATGAAATAAAGTGGGAAAACGAACTTAACTTTAACACTTTTAACAATGTCAAATTGTGGGAGAAAAATTAATCTATCTGTCCATAAAAATGACAAAGATTATTAAATAAATTTGTTTCTGTTTAGAATAATTCACAGAATTTTAGGTACAAACAGTTTTTTAATAGAATCGGTATTTCAGATAAAAATCTTTGTTCATTTTGTAATGAGTCCATTGAAACATTATCTCATCCATTTTATTACTGTGACCGCTGTTCTCGTTTATGAAACCAGTTAGAAAACTGGACACAAGATATTTTTTATTTCCATGTGAGTTTCAATGAAGTTTCAATTCTACTAGTTTATACTAAAAAGAAATATTATGCATTATATATACATATGTAGTTTCATATTTTGTATATACAAACAAAGGCTTGCAAAACAACTACCAACCTTGGATTTTTTTTAAATTATTTAAAGTTACAAAGATATATTCATAATAATAACATAACATATAATGAATTTTAAGCATATTGGGGTAATTTTGAAAACGTTTTAAGTCAATAGTGTTCTGTTTATGCGACATTTTTTATATAATGTATTTTTTATAAATGCATTATCGTGAATACTATTGAATGTTTTTTGGGTTTTTTTTTCTGTATTTACTCGTTTGTGTTTGTTATCAGGTATTATATATATTGTCACTTGTTCCCTGTACATGGGTCTTTGTATTTGTGATTCGTTAATATATATATATATATATATAGAGAGAGAGAGAGAGAGAGAGAGAGAGAGAGAGAGAGAGAGAGAGAGAGAGAGAGAGAGAGAGAGAGAGAGAGAGAGAGAGAGAGAGGTGTATATTATAGATATACATATATAAATCTTTTTTTATTGCGATGTTAATATTATTCATGATGTCCATTTCATGCAAGTTCTGAATCACGTATATATATATAAGCCAAAGAAGAAGAACAAGGAAGTACCGGGTTAACAACATGATACTTTATTAAGTAACATCGATCCCGACAGAATAAAATGTGTGCTAGACTCCGTGAAAGATTTATTTTCGATATACTATATAGGCGATACCTGATTACTAAAATCATTACCTGCTGAGATTACAGTTGTTGTTTTCCCTGCTACAATTACCTGTGGCATGCAGACTGTTTAGTCAACAATGTGTGGAGGTTTGTAATCAATCGACAGCATTTTTTAAATGCATTATACAATCTGCCAGGCTTATGTTTTAAATCGTATTTTGTCAATATCTGTCTACTGCAGCCTTTGATGCACATAATTCTCTGGATGCTTCAAGTCTATGAGCTTTCTGTATATACATACCATACATACATACATACATACATACATACATACATACATATATATATATATATATATATATATATATATATATATATATATATATATATATATATATATATATATATATATATATATATATATATATATATATATATATAATTACCTGTGACTTGCAGGTAGGTTTGAGGTTTGTATTCAGTTGAAATGCCATTCTCATCATTTTACATTATACAAGTTGTATTTTTGTTAGTTTGGACTGCTGTCAGCTATTAATACTCATCGGACATCGGGTGCTTCAAGTTTACGAGCATTGTTCATACAAGGCCAAATACAATATCGTATTACCAAATCCGTCAAAGAGTAATCACTGTAAATTTATGACTGTCTTAGAATCTGATTATATAACTAGGATTGTTTTTTCTTGTTTTTTATTTTGTTTGAATTCTTTTGTTTTGTTTTTTTGGTTTTTTTTTTGGTTTTTTTTGTTTTTTTTTTTTTATTCTGGGTGAGAAAAGGGCGCACGGTGTCCTATTGTTGTCGCCTTTGTCTTTAGTCCTACGTCATACATCATTAACGTTTACTCTTTTTCTTCTCTTGAGCTAGTGAGATATTTTAACCAAACCAAACATGTAAACCGAATAACCTTTTCGATTTAAAAGCGGCTAGGACCCATATGTGACCCAAAAAGAACAAAACATGATGCATCATGACACAAAAACCAGATAGTTTTCGAATTGTGTATGTATGATTGTTAAGTCAATATCTACAAAATTTGCGAACAAAAATGAAGAAATCTGTTCATAAACTTGCCACTTTTATACAAATGGGTTAATAATTCCAAACTGATTGAATTGTAAATGAGAAAGTTGTTAGGAATTATCTAAGGATTAAGGATCGCTGTGACAAAGTTTCAAGGTCATGGGATCAAAGTTCAATGTCACAGGCACCTACGTTGTATAAAATATAAATTTTTATATTGTTGTGTAAAATATAAATTTTTTGTCAGGTTTATTTTTGCTTCTCACCAGTGGTCCAATTTCAAACAAAGTTAGCAGGTGGTATCCCTAATGACGCCCTCATAACGATTGTGAATGAACGTGGTATAGGACACATCGGAGTCGAAGAAAGAACCAAAACTTGGTAGATCTTTAATAGTGTTCTCATGAACCAGTGATCAGCATGTTCTTACTGGAATCGTACATTTCACTCTGGTGAAGCCTCTTGTTTTTTATCATTGAGTGGATTCTTTTATTATTATTATTATTATTATTATTATTATTATTATTATTATTATATAACACGTCAGAACATTGATAACTACAGTAAAATCCAAATAACCCGGCGGGCGGAGTCTTGTGAACCCTTTCTTGACCTGGACGAGTTTAAATTTTAGGTAATAAAGGACAACATTAGAATTACACTGACAGGAGTAATCGTTCCTACTTGTCACCATACATAACAGAGAATCCAATGAAGAATAAAACGTTCTCCCGTGCATCTTGGCATAACCGAAAAGTGGGTAGAATCATCCGTATAATAATCAAATGGTTACTCCGCCCCGTCATCTTATGTGAATCAGAAAGAACAAATGATTCGCTGTTTACCTCGTTCCTATGTACACATTAAAGGGAGCTCTAATTTGCAAAAACCTACTGAGAATTCCATCTGCCGCTACAGTATAAATGTGATAATAGAAGAGAGAAAAAACATAAACAGAGGCGAAGAGATATGTTGATTCATCAGATCTGGGAATTGAATTGTGATGTGGTCAGATAACGTGCTAAACCATGACGTTATAGCCTGACAAATACACATTTGCATTTGAATATTGTTTTACGCCACACTCAACAATTTGTCAGTTATATGATGGCGGCCAGTTTTCAATGATGGAGGAAAAAACCCGGTTACAATGTACCCGGGAAGAGACCACCGGCCTTCCTCACAAAAAATCAGCTTAGGTTCCAGTGGGGCTCCAACCTGCTGTGACCAGAGTGGGAGACTTCATGGTTCTAACAACTCGACCACGGAGACCCGCCGACAAGACACAGAACATTTCGAAATGACACTACAACGTTAACTGAATTTGCTGATCATTGAACTTTTTCTTTTAGGACCGAACTTCAGCGGCATCATCCAGGATCAGGACACGGGTTTATTATTTTAGACAAGTACAACTTTTAATTTTATTTTAATTTTCGTTTTATATTGAGATGGCGCAGCCAGTTTTTAATGGTGAAGGAAATTACCAGGTTACAATTATCACCGGCCTTCCAGGAGTAAACTGACGAACTATCTTCCAAAATCAGCTTAGGTTCCAGTGGGGCTAGACCAGAGGTTTAGAGACTTGTTGTTTAAAGCGCAATGTCCTACCCAGTCGGTCACCAAGGCCCTCACACAACAATAAGTAACACCTCTTGAAACATGGGGTTATAATTTATTACATTGTGCTAGAGTACGTTGCAACCAACATACTTACATAGTCATTTTAATCCATGGTTGAATAATTCCAATGTTCCCGTTTACTACGGACCTTGGTCAATAGAGATTTATGTTTATGCTCCATATACAGGGAAACCTGGGACCAATGTCAGTGACTTACCTTTAATATCAAGTGGATTGCTTTATCTGTTTTGTATCTTAACTCCTATGTCATGCTTACATGTTTGAATTACTAAAACAGAAAAAATTCAAATACCAAAGTATAAATCTACAGGATGTCCAGGATACAAAAGTCATTGGACATTTAGCTCATTCTGTATCAAGAACAGTGCCTGTAAACTGCAATATAATATCTTACAAATATTGAAAAGAGCAAGGAACAAGAAACAAATATGTGCTAGATATTATAAACATAATACCAAATTTATAATGCTCAAGACGATCGTTTCTGTCAATTAGACGTCACCTGTTGAGCTCCATCTAAAATAGATATTTATTTTATAAAGATAAAGTGGTATTATACAAGGCCAAATGATAAATCTACAATTGTATTTGTGTGGCAAAAATCCGTCTAAGAGTAACCACAAATATTTCTTCAATTCCATTTATTAAAACAACTGTACAAAATCCCTTCAGTCGTCTAAGTAGAAATTCATCATATGCAAAACTTGATGTAATTAAACAATTCATGTACGTTAAAACATTAATTAATATGCAGTTGTTTAAATGACTATGCCTGTAGAAGTACCTATGGGTAATCGAAATTCCAAGTCCATTAGAATACGACAAATTAGATATACAAATGGTCTCAACATGAAAAATAATTGCGAATCCCAAACGGGATGGGACCAGTGTCCGGAAGGAGTAGATAAACAATTCTATTAGTACATATGAATTCTTTGTATTCCAAAAACTACATTTCCTCGACAACTTTATTCTCGAGTTGCAAAATGTGTGTGTAAAATATTTTGTAAAAGTGTGTAAAATAATTATGATAAAGCCAATATTTTGTTTATGACTATCTGGTAGCCATGTTGTAGTACTGATGATGATTAATATTTATCTATTTTCCGTGGTAAATAATAAAAGATAGTAATTTTGCACGATCTTAGTATTACATCGGTGATAGTAAGTCAATTTACCAGCATCCCTATGGAATTCAATACAGAACCCCATCGCCCTGAACGGAAAGCCAGGTGCTGATTCGGACGATTCTTATATTCCTCAACTGTATAATTGGAATTAAAGATCTAGATACCATACGCGTTTATGGCGCCTAAGGCCACGTGGGAATACAACGCGTCATTTGGTTTGACAGTTGATTATCACATTGAAACGTAATTACGGTATCAATCGAATTCTGCCAAACCGAAAAGCTACAGTTTGTAAACCGTTTGTACTCTCAGTTGGTTTACAAAAAAACAAACACTGTAGTATAGAAGAATAGATAAGTGTTTTTTTCATTCAGGAAATAAGATATGCAATGAAAAATATCTAATAAAAAAGCTTTATATAAAAAAAGATTAATCATAATTCCGTATTTTTGTAATTGATGAATATTGATTATTGATATATTGGCTTACACATTTTTTTAAGTCATTCACATTCGTGTGCATATCAAAACAAAAAGAAACATCTTTTGCTTGAAAAAGAAAAAAACATTTTGTCATCTATATTTTGTCAAATAATGGATTCTCACCTGAAGGACACCTCGCTTATCAGACCACTTCGCATTTAAGACTGTAACTACTTGAAAATTTTTAATGAATGAAGTCAAAGACCCCCAGTTAAAAGACCATCTCGCTGATCAGACCACTTTAAACCAGTCAGATAATCTTGATAGAGCGAATCAACCATATATATATATATATATATATATATATATATATGTGTGTGTGTGTGTGTGTGTGTGTGTGTGTGTGTGTGTGTGTGTGTGTGTGTGTGTGTGTGTGTGTGTGTGTGTGTGTGTGTGTGTGTGTGTGCGATGATGAAGAGATGAAACGAAAACCTGGAAAACACCGACTGACACATATAACTCAATTAATAACATTATTTCAATAACATTTCATACTGCAGTTTGTTTCAAAATAATAGAATATATAAAAGACCACTTAGATGATATATGTCCTGAAAACCATTAGTAAAATCAATATGTATAAAACGAAATCTTGTTATTGTTGCGTGACAAAGGTAAGTAACATACTATACTTTTACACAATTTGACAGTATACTGTTATTTAAATTACAGAAAGAAAAACAGCGCAACAAGAAAGAATATTGCCCTGTGCATCCTATTGGGAACGAGCAGCGACACGAATTTCTCAGTTAGATCATCAACAAATCTTAAATCTCAGACTTTCTTTGTCAGGGAAAGTAAGATAAAATGAAATATTATTTGGATTTTCTGTGACCTCGAAACTGATATCATAACAGTGTCTGGTGTTTTATTGAAATAAAGATAAAATGCTTTATAATTCAAATTTATATCCACTTTGACTTTTCGTGTACAAGTCTCATCTTTAATATGAAACTAAATTTACTTAAATATTCATTACATTAGTAAAAGAAGTTGTTTTATTTTTTATCAATAAAGTTAAAACCTATTTCATACTATGATAATATATATCTCTGTATACAACCTTTTCACAAATGTTCACATCATCTAAACACCCCAACAATAAAACCATGACTTCAGTACATGTTGTATAAGTCCAAAGAATTATAAGTAATAAGTAATTAGTCAGATTAGTAATTATGCCTGTCAGATACGTAATTATCCCTCAAACCATAACTAAACCTTTCTTAACTACGCGGATGCTAAAAAGAATTGGAAATTTGGTGCATTTAATTTCCAAAGTGTTGGATATATTACGTTATTGATAATCTGGTTTAGTGACTATGGTGTTTCTGATGGCTAATTTCAAAACCAGAGAAGAAATGTCATAAAATCTCTCCAATTAAAACTATTCTCCATTTGTCTAAGTATTTGCAAATTGTAAACTAAAATCACGTTGATTTTAAGATATCCCCTTCCCTGTAACCGCTCATGCATTTCCAATGGCAGAACACTTGACCTCCGTTTCTGTTTCGACTTCCAATCGGACTTCAGACTTTTTAAATATTCAACAATCCAAATGAAAGTTACTATTCTTTTGCATAAAACAGATTGCGTGTTCTGGCCATGGAGAGCGTGGTACTACAGTGGCATAAATCTATAGCACAGGTCGACATATTTGGCATTCTACCTACGGCATGATATGTCTTCATGTCCGTGAAAAAAAATACATTTCCCGTTGAATTTTCTCACGTAAATTGACGGCTGTAAACAGTTGACCTTGAACCTTTATCCTTACTGTCATGAACTGATTCTACATAAAGATGAGTAGGCATTAGAGAATTGTGGTCGATAGTTTTATCTCTAATTAGTTTATTATCGATCGAATGACCATATATGAATAATCTGGCTTTAATAGAGGTCAAGCAGATTTGACCTGATCATATTAAAACGACTTGTAATAAAACAACCTTAATCATTTCATTTGTCTGGCAAGTGCCAGTTATATCCAAAATATTGTATACATTATCTAAACCATTTGGTTCAAACTACATTTCCGAACTTCAAAATTATATTGACATTTAAAAATGAACACAACAACATAATAAATATCTGAATGTTTTTGTAAAACAATTTTGACCACATGAAGCAAGTGGGCACACAAATGATTTGAATCTAATGAGTTTACCTAAATGTACTCAACCTATATTCACAGTATGACGGCATGTCGTTTAAAGATATGGGACTGGAAGAATGAGGTTACCTGCTGTTCTTGATCTCGTTAAATATTGATCTCCTAGTTTTTGATAGTTGGGGGCTTATTTTTCTTAATATGGCAGGATGAATAGTAATTCTGTTAATGTCATTTAGAAAATAAATGCCTGACGAATTATTGTATTTAGAACACATAAAAATAAGAAGTGTATGGTAAATAATCAGCTGACACAAATACAATTTTGTACATTGTCGATGTATTGTAACAGGATTTGTATCCGATATAATTTATTTTGAACAAATACAAAAATCTCAGATACCAAAGTATAACTCTATAGGATGTCCAGGATATAGGTGCAGATCTGGTAAAAAATGGACAAACAAGGACCTCTGGAAATCAAGAGGTGGGATCAGAAGCCATGGAGGAGTAAGTATCGCTGTAAGTCCACAGTCAAATCAAAATGAAATACGTGAAGAAGAAATTCAAAATTGGTACAGTTAACTCATCATTTCACTTAGTGAAACAGAGTACAAAATGTAATCGCAAACAAGAATATTATGCCGACTGTAAAATCAAACAGATAAAATATTACTAGATCGCCACCACGGTACGAATAGTCATACTTTTAAGATTAATTTAAAGAATTTTAAAAAGCACACAACTGAAAATACCTAATGTATACGAAAGAGCTATCACAATTGATCTTTAAACTGTCCAGTTTACAAATGGAAATTATATAAACATTGCAGAAAATCCAGAAAAAAAGTATACCTTGATTTCAATATACGAAACCAAAGAGAAGTGAAGATATTAAAAATCTGTCGAAATCACCTAAGACTAATGATAATGATGTATTTGTGAACATACTCTGTAAAATACCATTCTCAATTTGTAAAATTAATTAGGCAAGAGTGATTTATCCTAAAGATGAGTTAGGATTAAAATACCTTGTACAGACATTATTTTTACAACTTTTGCATTCTGAAAAAAAAACAATAAGAGTATTTAAGTAATCTGGTAGTCTCGTTTGTAAAATCTACATCCTTTGTATTGTTGCTTTGGGTTCTTCTACCGATATATTGTAACTATGGTGACGTCTTTAGCCAAGATGTCAAAACTGTGGGCTTATGTCATATATCTCCTGTTAAGATGGGACCTGGCCGAAAAGAACTGTAACCATTTATTTTATACCAAA
Source organism: Atrina japonica (assembly GCA_030159075.1). Classification (NCBI taxonomy): domain Eukaryota; kingdom Metazoa; phylum Mollusca; class Bivalvia; order Pterioida; family Pinnidae; genus Atrina; species Atrina japonica. The sequence goes on from BROG01000790.1 coordinate 282,395, forward strand.
TACTTGGCAGTCAAAACCTGTGTTAAATATTCTTTATCCAAACTTCTGCCACTCCTGAACTACCACGAATGTATGTTAAGGCGTCCCGACGTCTCATTGTCCCTGCCATATCGCACAAAAATATTACCATCGACTGTTTAGAAGACTTAATCTAAAGTGAATGTTTTATAGATATAGTTTATTTTATAGTAATCGTTTAATGTCTTATTTTAATGTACTAAAGAGTATAAAGTGGACATTATATCTGATACATGTGTACTTGTTTCCATAATTTTAGTTTGATCGCTGTCCATTTGATGAAAACATTATATACAATGTATACCGGAACCTATAATAGGGCAAACTTGCCACTAGTGATTTTGGTCAGAACTTATTTTGAACAGGTCCTAATAGACGCCCTATCTTTTAAATTTTGATATCGTACAGGGTGATTTTTTCGGTTGAACACAGTATGTTTTTTTCAATTTGATCAAAAGTACAAAATAAATTGATTTTTTTTTTCATTCTAATCGAACTTAAATAAGATGTACCATTTTTCTATGTAATGGTCCTTAAATTACAGAAATATTATACTTTCCGAGAAAATAGGGCAATTCAACAAAATCACGCGAGATAGAGAGATAAGGGAATTTAAAGAAAATTAGAAATTGAAAAACAAATAATCAAGTCACGAACACATTAAACGTGTACACTGTTGTATTACTTTACTTTACAATCCTACTGTATGAAAGCATTAGATAAGTAAAACACGTGTGTCGTTTTGCCTCAATGTTACTTATCGAGAGACTATAATCAGAAACAAAACGTGTATCAATTAACCTCAAAATCCTATGATAATCAGTACACAACACATGTATTGTCTTCGGTATATATATATATATATATATATATATATATATATATATATATATATATATATATATATATATATATATATATATATATAGTATATAGCAGCCACCTCTATATAAGGATTACCTATAAAGGTATATATCCCTGGACTGCATATTCAACTAAAATGTATGTGTATATTCACCTGCAATAAAGCAATATTTTCTGATAATACTGAAATATACACAAATGGGTACCTACAAACTCAACATGCTGGGGTTCGAACCATCGACCTACGGCACCAATCGCCTGGTTCTCATGCACGACATCCTAATCACTTGGTCATCTACACATTCACTGAAAGGAATGTTTCGATAGCGGTGAGTAGAATTCCGTATATGAGAACTCAGTCACAGATATAGAGGTGAAAGGTGTTTAATCCTATCGTAAATGAAAATGGATCAGTTACGATGCATGTAGTGTAGAGAAATACAAGTAGATATAAAGCACAAATACCAGTATAACATTATCATTTATTATGGACCTTGGATCAGAATGATACTATCTGCGTAAATAAATCATACAGATTGCAGTAATAACAAGGTACCGACAAACTCACCATGCCCCGGGTGGGGTTCAAACCTCGACCTTGGGCACCAATCATCTGGCTCTCATGTACGAAATCCCAACCTTTTGGCCATCTACGCATTCACAGAAATGAATGTTTCGATAGCGGTGAGTATGATATATCTTCTGTTTGATAACATGTAACCCAGAAACAGAACGTGTAATGTTTGTATCACAATGTTACAGTAAGATGACATAGAATTAGTACACTTATCTAGTATTGTTTTGCGTCACATTTGATTTATCGCTAAAAGGTGCCGTGTGAGACATTTCGCAAAAGGTCAATTGACCTATCGCCTATTGTCTGAAACGTTTCTTACGGTATATTTTACATCAGTCAACCATGACGTCATAATCACAAAAAGTGTGTCATAATAGAAATGTCTGTCAAAGGTGCCGTGCAGCGCCTTTTATGAAAGGTCCATTCTTATGTATGATGATATACAATTAGTACACAAGATGTGTGTTGATTTGCGTGTCGCAATTTACCTTTCGAGATAGGTCGGACCTTTGGGTAGACTTTTCCATTATGACGTCACAATTAAATGACCGGTCAAATATTTATGAAGTTATGACGACAAAAAAGTCACATGTCAGACATTTGGCGATCGGCCAATTCAACAATATGATAACATACAATCAGTAAATGATATTTAATCAAACGTGTATTGCTTGCGTCAGATTTCCATTGCACAACGATATATAATCAGCCCACGAAACTTGTATTGTTTTTCCCTTACAATGGCACAGAACGATCGTATATAATTAGTCGACAAATATTCTTTGGTCTCTATGGAACCTATTCATAACCTACATCACATTCACCTACGTTAACACAAAGAATGTACGCACTAAAAAAAGAGAGCTTTTATTCTTCTGTGCAATAAGTTAACTGTGATAGATCAGTCTCAACATGAAGAACAATTGCGAATTGAAACAAACGGGATAGGAACACGTTAGTGCGGAAATGGAACATGTCAGCGAATCCCAAACGGGATAGGACAGGTGTCACAAGGAGTCAGAAAATGTTCCATGGAAACATTTCTAGTCGGTGAAAAGGTCAAATTCGGTGAAAAGGTCAAATTCGGTGAAAAGGTCAAGTTCGGTGAAAAGTACTATTGGCGAAAGGGATTCACTGTCTGTGGTCGTGCTCCAGAATACTATCTAATATTCCTGAGAGGGGGGGTTAACTAAATTATGGGGCGCCGTTTTACTTTTTAATACCAGTTAGTGATATCACTCTGTCGAGTAGGTGATATCACTTATTCAATAAGTGATATCATCTATTCGAATGGGTGATATTACCCATTGGAATACCGAACAAATTATATCACCTATTCGAATAAGTGATATCTCCTATTTGAAAGAGTGGTATCACCTATTCGAAAGAGTGATATCACTTACACGAATAAGTTATATCACTGATAAAAACGAATAAGTGATATCACCTATTCGTATAAATGATATCACTCTTTCGAAAAGGTGATATCACTCTTTCAAATAGGAGATATCACTTTATACGTTTCATAGGTGATATCACCTATTCGAATAGGTGATATCACATTACAAAACGAATAAGTGATATCACTCATTCGAATAAGTGATATCACTTATTCAAATATGGAAACAGTAAAAACTTTATGCCCCCCATTTCTTCCATAAATGTAGATCTGCAGTAATGATCACTAGGCCTATATCTATTGAAGAACAAAGCGCAAAGGACGATATTACGGTATCGTGATAAAGGCATAGCGCTGCAGAATCGGAATCGTCTCCCGTGTCTGTTGTAGGATTCGGCCGGAGTTCAGCATTCAAAGCAGACAGAGCCGCCGAAACCATACCGCCGACTCACGCCATTTTGAACCTGTTTTCGATTTCTTCACAAAATTGATTTAGAAGTTGTTGAACTTAAAACACCTTATATAATTCTTTGGACCAAATGTAAGAAAACAAAAAAAATAATTTATAATGCCCCAGATGACACAAGTCATATTTTTGTTAGACCCAGGGATATATTTTATTTTTGTGTATGGAGCATTCGTTTGCATTGATTCATAAGTGATATCACTTATTCGAAACGAATAGGTGATATCACTTAATCGAATAATAGGTGATATCTTTCATTCGTATAGGTTATATCACTCATTCGAATAGGTGATATCACTCATTAGTATAAGAATTTATAAAAGTGATATTGCCTATTCGAATGAGTGATATCACCTATTCGAATAAGTGATATCACCTATTCGAATAAGTGGTATCACCTATTCGAATGAGTGGTATCACCTATTCGAAAGACTTGATATCACTAACTGGTATTAAAAAGTAAAACGGCGCCCCATACTAAATAAACTATCTGTGTTCATTTGGGGCTTTTAATGTTTATGAAAATTACTTTATCTGTGAAAGAGCACCTTTAACCATCAATTTTGTCATAGTAAATCGTCATACTGTATACCTATACTATAGACTTATACATAGGCGTCGGAAGCAAATTGAAAGTGGGGGGGCTAAACCAACTTAAAAAACACACACACACCAGAAACGTTTTCAACAGCTATATCTATTTTTGCAAAAAAGCCCCCCCCCGGTTCCGACGCCTATGTTATTTAACTGTTGCGTTACATTTCACGCATTCTCGTGATTTGATTATCGTGTTTTGAAGTATGCGAGACGCTTCTCACTTCAAGTGTTTGCTGAAAGAACGGTGTTTGGTTCATGTACCACATCTTACATCGAATTAATTGCGATGTTATAAAAAGTTCAGATTTTACTCAAGTTGTTGTCAAGGATTAATGGTACTGTACTTATAATTTAACAAAATAACTACTGGGGAAGAGATGGAAAAGAAAGGTCTTATTTTATGAAACATTTTGAATGCTTGACATAACAAATTATAACTGTTTATAATGAGTTTCTTCCTAATACTAATAGTTTACCAAAAAGAGGACATCAAACGCAAGAGTCCAATTGTTTTATGAAGTCAATGTATGGTGAAACGATCGAACGTCATGAGAGGTAACTCGTACAACTGAATTTTTCACATACGAAGTTTATTTGTTTGGGGTGTTTTCCTATTTAAATCATTTCATCAATAACTAAATGTAAAACTTGAAATAGAAAATGATCTAGGTAGTCAAATTATGGACTTATTTCTAGGAAATATTACGCATTTTAAAGGTCATCTAACTCATCAACTCATGTGGTCATATTTAGACTCCCCAAATCCATAAATACTATAGTTTACTGTCATCAAGTCAATATCGTGTGTAACATTAGTATAAAATTTGGATTCTAAATATACACTCCTAAATTCTGACATCAGAATTCACCATTCTTTGAAATTTGGCTACAGGGGTCAATTAGTGAACGTAATTCTAGTGTCAAACGTTAGTAACTAATATGTATTTCTCATATTGTTGTACTGAACCGCAAGACCGATGATATAAAGTCGATCTTACATGAACTAACGTAAGATTTAATTTTCATTCATCATATGAAAGAAGATTTCAGATTTAGAAAAAAAATAACCTATAATCTTTTATTTATTTTGGTGCTTGAAAACAGGCAACCCTTACATTCCATGACTGTAACATACCGTTAGACTCACAGCATAACGGTCTAACTCATTTCTAAGCAAGAAGAAAAAAACACATTTTCTAGTAAACGCGAGAGAATCTGTTTACGTCAATGCAATATTTATGCAATAACACTCCCATTGGCCTATGACATAGACAGTAATACAGTGTGATTCCACAGTAAAAATAGCATTGATTATAGTTAATAATTTCAAGAGTTAAAATATGACTTAGGCACTTATGCTATGAGACTAACACACAATGTAACATCAAGAAGGAAAAGACGACACAGTCACGTGACACACTGCAAATACGATTCTCCTGTTTTCTCCTAACGTAGGAGGGCCGGTGGATGCAGCTATAGGAACAAGGAATAACTTTAAATTATGCAGATAAATGGCAACTTATACAGATCAGCTTTGAATAATGCAACAATAATAAGCAGCTGCACCACTGGCACAAAATAAGCCCGTTGTTTCAAATTTTACTGGACTTAAACAAACAAAGTCCCATAACTCCGTAGTGACAAAAGTCAAAATCATATGAATCAAAAGGTACCTAGTATTCATGGAACCAAACATTGTGTAAAACTTTAGTAAGGATTGGCGAAAACAAACCTGACTTATTGTCAAACATTTCATATTTCGGAAAAATAAAGTCCAATGTAACTTCTTAACAGCTAAAGTCAAAATTGGCAAAATTGAAAGGTGCCTTCCATGGAACCAAATTAGGAATTGTAAAGGTAATTAGGAATTGTAAAGGCAAACTCAATTCATTGCGAGGCTTATAAATTGAAATGACAAACATGAAAATGACATGATCACCATTTTGAATAGTGTTTTACGCCACAATCAACGATTTTTCAGTTCTATGGTGGCGGCCTGTTTTTATTGGTGGAGGAGAGACCCCGAATACAATGTACCTGGGATTAAAGCTCTCCAGCCTTCCGCAAGGAAACTGGCAAATTTTCTCACAAAAATTAGCTTAGGTTGCAGTGGGACTCGAACCTGCACTGACCAGAAGTGAGATACTTCATGGTTCAAAGCGTGATTCTCTCACCACTCGGCTACAGAGGCCCCCGGAGTTAGTACACATGACTGAAAGTAATAATCATCATAAATACACATGTATTTTTATTTCAGAAATATAGAAAATTCTATAAAAAAAAACCCACTCACAAAACACTGAAGTAAAATCTCATTTTATTTTAGTACAATCGCATCTAAAAAAAACCTTTGGCTTTTCTAAAGCCATTACAATTATGCCTTAGAGGAGAATGTTGAATTTCCACAGAATTATTTATTAGAAAATGACCAAAACTTCTAAGGTCAGGGCCAGAAGTCATCAATTTTAATCAGTACTCAAGGTAAACTTTTTATTTCATCATTTGGACGGTAGAGTCATTTGTAAAGCTTCTGAATTTGACTGCATAGGAAAGTAAACAATTTTTCAGTTATATGGTGGCAGCATGATTTTTATTCGAGGTGAGGACCCGGTTACCAAGTACCCGCGAAGAACCTGCCCTGACCAGAAGTGAGAGAATGGTTCAAAGCACGAGGCCTCTGTTTTTACCTCAGAATAATGAAAAGCTAGTTGATCTTGACTACTGAGTAAATTTGGTGATTCCAGGCCCATAAAGGTTCCCAGGGGACACCAAACTATATAGATACTAACTCTCTAACCCAGTCAACCAGTGAACAAAACCAAAGTAAGACAAGTGGGTCTAATTCACTCAACTCAGAACCACCTACAAAGGTGGAAAGAAGACCAAAAAGAATATGTAGACTGAACTGGCTAAAAACACAAATATGGTAGTGGACAGTAAGTACTTGTTTCCTGTAATGTTTTGTCAAAACCCCTTCAGTGGTTCTCAAGAACAAGCTGACCATGTGACAAAATTGTCTATTCATGCAGCAGTTATGAAGAAGATTTTCAAAGAGGGGTACCTTCTGGGACATATTTTTCCCCACCCTGAATCTACTCCTGGGCCGATCTGGCTAAAAAAATACAAACTTGATACAGGACCTTAAGTACTTCCCTTTAGTGGTTTCAGAGAAGACATTGATAATGAGAAAAGTTTACGGATGGACAACTGATGTTGCCTGATCACAAAAGATCACTTAAGAAATAACCATATGTACATAATAAGTGGGTCCCTTTAACAATTAAAACTATAAAGTCCTATCTCCTGATAATACTCCTTACCAAATTTGTTTTTACAAATGCTGGCTTAGCCAGTGCCTATTCAAAAGAAGTTATTACTGTGAAAAACCAAGAAACAACTCAGTACAGGTGATACAAAGTGATGAGTACAGATTACCATGACCTCTTGTCCAGGATATATGCAGTACAAGTGCCTTATTCACAGTTAATGAATCTCAAAAGTTTCAAAACTGATATACATGTACATGTATACTCAAATGTAACATGTAGTACCCACTACCAAAAATACATTTCAATTATCCCCCCGAAGATCTACAAAAATATACATTACTTTCCTTACACAAATCAAGGCAGGAATTTATTTCACTAGTATAAGTAATTGCTCACAGATTTACACATTACTTATGAATTGGAATAACCGAAACATTTCTTGAACCTGTTATCTTTTTCAACGTTAGTGAGTCTGATTCTTTTCTAAGTTTGCTTCGTATTCTGTCTATCAGAGCAACAGGACTACTTTCGACTGCCAATGATATTTCATCTGAATCACATGAGTGTTTTATCCTACAATCACTTTCTAAAACTTTCTGACAAAACTCTTTGTTTCTAACATTACATGACACTTTGTCACTATCCAAATTTTTCAGCTGCAATTCCGGACGTAAATTTTTCCGTAAAGTTTCCTGTTTTGGATCATTTTCATGAATGTTCTCTGTGGGAGTCCCTGAATCTGGTTCATATTCTGCGTTAGTATCCAATGCCAGGGAAATATTGTCATCTAATTTATTTCCCGAGTCTTTGTCATCAGTGTTCCTCGGATCTTCAAAATTGGTTTTTGCCCTGTTACCTGTGAAATCGACATCGTTATCATGTTTGACAGCATCTGTTGAAATGTGTGTCTCACTTAAAACCTGGCTCAAACTTGTGCCAATATCCACACAATGCTCACTGAAGTTAAGAATTCCATTATCACTCTTTACACGGTTGTCATAAATTTTCTTTAAGTTATTCGGGCTTGGCGTCTTACTCAAAGAACTATGAAAATTAATGCTCCTAAGCAGAGAGGATTCTATATTAAATTTTCCATACTCGATAACACTGCCAGTTGTAGAATTGAAAGACAGAGAATTTTGTAAAATGTCTCTTGAATGACTGTATTTTAAGTCACTAAAGCTATTGTCAATTTCAATAGAGCAAGAATTAGGTGTACAGACACCTGGTTTTTGCACATACGAATTTTTCATCCCAGAACAGTCAAAATTGTCAGTACTTCCATCATTATTTTTCAGACAAGGGCTTCCATAATATGAGTATTGGAGAGGTGTGGATTTCAGTTCGATGGATTGACCACTGTCAAAATTATTAACAGACAAACAATCTAAATTCGCAGGCGTAGAGGCTACAAGGTCATTATGTCTATGAGTCACATCAGGTGTGAGAACTTTAGTAAAATTCATTTTCCCAACATGATTGAATTCTGAGCAGTTCAAATCTGTAGTCTCATTGAAAGCATTTGACTGAACTCTACCACAGATTGTCGGCATTTCAACTTGACAGCAACTGAGAGATTTGGCAGGTGATTGAAAAGAGTGGGTAAAACCTGAAGGTAAAAAGACCTGCTGAATTTTAAAACTATTTTCCTTCCCACAAGTACCAGGAGAATCAGTTGGAAGTTCCGGGCCACTTAATGGTACATTTTCATACTCATTTAGTAAACCAGATTTCTCTTCTCCATTGATATCCTCTTTCAGGTTTTCAATCACTAAAGAGGAGCTTTCTTCCATTTTCCTATCAACGTTATTTTTTGTTGTTTCTACAGATGTTAATTTATGTTTAGAGGAAAGTAGGGTATTCTTTTCTACATCGACCTCTGTATTGATGCCTGGATCTGGCCTTGACACAAAATCTGGTAATTTCTGATCATGATCCAATTTCAATCCAGAATTTTTAGGTTCAAAAGCAGGACACTCATTGTCTCTAGGTTTGATGGCTTTCACTGACAAAGTCAGTGGTTTGGATATTTTGTCTCTCTTCACTGTATCAAGTTTTAAACCAGCATTTTCTATTGAGGTTAGTTTTTCTTCACTGCTTCTTTTGGAGAGAAAAGACCTCTTGGACGTTTTATGGATATTAGCGTTTAGTACTGAATCACTGGGAGGGACATTCTGCCTGTGGTTAAGTAGTACACTGCTCTTTATCCTCTGTGAAAGGGGAATATATTCCTCTAATACACTGGATTCAGAAACATTCATCTGGCTTTGATTTTCCTTAATTTCACAAGGTGATTTATTTTCTAGATGAAACTCTATGTCACTGAAATCATCGTCAGACAGAAGATCCTCCATACTTAGAGTTCTAGGCTGAGGTTTCACTTTTGTTTGACTTCTTTGTTTTGGATGTTCTGTTATATGTGTGTCAGCCTTAATTATTCTAGGACCTCTGAACATCTCTTTTTCATCACTTAAGGAAACATGACCTAGACCCTCGGATATGTTTTCTACATCAAAAGGAGAAACCTCCTGTGAGTTAACAGCATCCTGCTGTGTGTTCAAAACGTCCTCCTGTGTGTTAACAGCGTCCTCCTGTATGCTAACAGCCCCCTCTTGAGGTACCTCATTTTTCTTATCCGCCTCTTTTTTCTTTCTTCTCCCACCTAAAAAGAAATTATGCAATATCATTAATATAAAAATGTTCAAGGGACACACCACAAATTTGGTGAACAGATATACACAGACCTCTAAATATCAAGGGGGAAGAACGTCATTGATAAAAAAAAATGTGTTGATGGGGGTAAAATTGCATTTAAAATGTGTGAGGTGGGGTATGAATAAAGAAAAAAATGCATTGGGGGTGGGGTTAATACTGATCTTGAAATGAAAATTCGACCCTGCACTGCCTCTCATTGGTGATTTGCATCTCAATGTGTTTTTATCAGTCCCCAGTCACATATTTGTATAATTTCTTTTCGGCAATTACATTTTACAGATCGCTTTGTATGAAAATGACAAAACGCACTTTATTTTATCCCTATTATTATGTTTTTTTACAGTTATATTTTTATATAACATTGTTCTATCGATTAAACCCTGGCATCTTAAAAATTATAGAGCAATAAACACATATGTTTTAGTGAACTTTGTTCATTAAAATAGATATTCGTTTTGTACAGATTTGATTTGTAAAAATGGCGCCCTCCTGAATGGAGGTTGATGTTTGTCATGTTCCTAGAAGTGGCCTAGAACAATTTACAGATAAATTCTTTGGTACATTGCAATATAAATTTGATGTTCAGGAAAAAGTATAAAGTTTACTGTGCCAATGTATGCGGCAATTGTTGTTTGATTTTACTTTTTTGACCGTCTATGTGTTGGTAGCATTCAAAGTGAAAGCGAAACCAAAATGCTAAAACTACATAGGATTTAATCTTATCCATTATAATATATGGAAAAACGACTTAATTTTAATTTTAATTTGTTAGTGGGGGGGGTTACCCAAAATGTAAAGTAGTTGGTAGGAGTAGTTTTTAATTAAAAACCATTGGTGGTACCCCTAAATTTCATGGGTGTTCTGCCCCCAGGTGACACTTTTTCTGTAATAGCCCTAACTTCAAATGATTAAATTAGTACTTTTCAATGATTCAATGTTTAATTAATGGATAAAGTTGTAATTTTTTTAACTTTGTACTGTATCTTACCTGTGAAAAAATTATGAGACTTGAAATTTTGTCTAACCCAGAAATTCTGTTTTTAATTTTTTTTTTTTTTTTACTCATATCATGGTTGGTTATATAGTAAAATCGTGGAAAGGATTCCTCTTCACAGTTGGTTTTGGTAGTCATGACGACATATTAGAAATTCTTCTAAGAGAGATAACTCTTTCAACAATATTTGACATGACTTCAGATCACTTCTCAACTTACATGAGTACAAATCATTGTTGAATTTCAGCTATATCTATGGTTCAGCAAATTTTAAACTTTGTTGCCATGGTTAAATATGAACTTATGTTGGTTTATACAAATGTAGATTTCCTTATGTATCCTATCGAGAAGCACAAGTTACACACATTGGATGACCTGCAGGTATCGCCAAAACGTGGTAATATAATAATAGTAATTACTACCATGATTTTGTTGGTCGTATCCGACTCAAATATGTTCAGTTATGTTGAATATTTATCCTTTTTCCAAATGAGAGTGAAGGCTGAAACACTGTGAATGTTTTGTGAAACCATTGCCCTGGAAAGAGTTGGTACTTGGCAAGAACTGGCCACCAGCCAGTCACATATCATGGAATAATGCTCAATTCAACATGGTTAAATATTAAACATTCTGCAGTAAAAACATTTAAAAATATTTGCAAGAAAATGAAACAACTTTACAGAAAGTTAAATCAATCAGAATAAAGCAGTGGATAGCTTTACCTTTAGATTTTGTCTTTTTAGCGGCTTTTTGTTCCTCAAACTGAGAAACAAGCTGGGAAAAACATCGAGAAAAGATCCCCTGTTCTTCTACAGTTGTGTAATAGTCTTCAGTGGACGATGTATCCGTTGCTACAAAATTATTAAAATTAAAATTTGATATCAAATTTTTAAGACTTAGTAAATGATCATCATAAATTCTTCTTAGCAGGTGGGAGGGGGGTCCAAAATTTAGTTCAATGTAATGTTCGCACTTTAATACCGCTAAATGACATTTACTACAATTTTTAAATTACTTATCATTTTAGACATTCGCAAATACATGAATTCGCAACTTTAAAGCTGCAATAGACAATGTTTTTGCAAATTCAATTCGTTGTTATTCGTATAACGAAACGATTTCTATACTAAAAGTATGTATTTATTGCTAATGTCAGATTTTGTAAAGTTCTGGAAATAAAGAATTCCTGTGCAAACTTAGTTTTATATACATGTACATATATATATATATATATATATATATAATCACTCAGATAACTTTTGTTATATACGTGCACAAAGGTTATTGTGCGATTTGAAACTTTCAGTATGTGTGATTACATCTATATCCAACTTTTAAAGTGATATGAGCTGTCATAGTTGAAAAATTTTACATGCCCATTTTATGTAATATTTTATCTCATATATATTCCAATGAGACCATCTAGTGGTTAGAATAACAAATGCATGTGTAAATTTGCACCAATCTTGCCAGCATTGCAAATTAACTTTCCGTAAATTTTAGGAAGATTACTTAGTGTCCAATAAACATGTTCTATTTGCAGTTAATATACATTCTATTCTTATTACCCTTTGCGTTTATTTTATTTTGATGCCTACATCATCATTTCTTAACTAAATCAGGCAAAATTGGTCTTTTTCGTCATTTCAAAAACATTCATTTTTGAAATTGTCCACGTGCTGGGTTTATCGGGTGATCTCGACCCATTTTTAACTCGTCTCATCGCATTCTCGGCTTAATCATTCTTGACACATATGATTATGAACTGCCCAACTCCACCGGACCTGGCAGCCCGATTGTAAAACATAAGGTACGCATACTTTTCAGTTATATTGTTTGATTTTGTCAATGTCAGCATTCTGGGTAACATTAAAGATCGGACAAATTTCTTTAAGTGACCTGAAATATTTATTTATATATTCATCCGATTTTCTTCAGGTATTCAAAATAGCATTGAAAAGCAAATATTTTACATAATACATGCACTTTCCACTAAAAATCACGTCCTGTATTTTAAAAGTAAATATAAAACACATAAAAATTGGCCAACTTTAACATAGTCCGAGCGCGTAATGGACCGAGATCCCCTGACCACGAAGTACATTTGATATGGCGAAAGAGTTTATCTGAAAGGTCAATGCATATGGAAATACAGAAAGAACGAGAAAACTTAAATTCTTATAAAACAAATAACTTCGACAAGAAGATCTTTTACAACGTTTCACATGTTTGATAATGTATTTGAAAACACATTTTATCATATTCTCGACTACATGTCAGGGGACAAAAATAATCATTGTGACAGCTTATATCGCTTTAATGGTATTAAGTGCAAAAATTCATATTTTTATAACAAAGACAAGGAAGACAATTACACAAGGACACAACAACTACACAAGGATTCAACAACTACACAAGAACACAACAACTACACATGACACAACAACTACACAAGGATACAACAACTACACAACAACTACACAAGAACACAACAACTACACATGACACAACAACTACACAAGGATACAACAACTACACAACAACTACACAAGAACACAACAACTACACATGACACAACAACTACACAAGGATACAACAACTACACAACAATTACACAAGAACACAACAACTACACAAGGATACAACAACTACACAAGAACACAACAACTACACATGACACAACAACTACACAAGGATACAACAACTACACAAGAACACAACAACTACACATGACACAACAACTACACAAGGATACAACAACTACACAAGGATACAACAACAACACAACAACTACACAAGAACACAACAACTACACAACAACTACACAAGGATACAACAACTACACAACAACTACACAAGAACACAACAACTACACAAGAACACAACAACTACACAAAGATACAACAACTACACAAGGATACAACGACTACAAAACAACTACACAAGAACACAACTACACAACAACTGCACAAGGATACAACAACTACACAACAACTACACAAGAACACAACAACTACACAAGGATACAACAACTACACAAGAATACAACAACTACACAAGGATACACAACTACACAAGGATACAACAACTACACAAGAACACAACAACTACACAAGGATACAACAACTACACAAGAACTTAACAACTACACAAGGATACAACAACTACACAAGAACACAACAACTACACAAGGATACAACAACTACACAAGAACACAAAAACTGCAAAAGAACACAACAACTACACAAGAACACAACAACTACACAAGGATACAACAACTACACAAGAACACAAAAACTGCAAAAGAACACAACAACTACACAAGGATACAACAACTACACAAGAACACAACAACTACACAAGGATACAACAAGCACACAAGAACACAACAACTACACAAGAACACAACAACTACACAAGGATACAACAACTACACAAGAACACAACAACTGCACAAGAACACAACAACTACACAAGGATACAACAACTACACAAGAACACAACAACTACACAAGAACACAACAACTACACAAGGACACAACTACACAAGAATACAACAACTACACAAGAACACAACAACTTCACAAGGACACAACAACTACACAAGAACACAAGACACCACAATACATCTCTATGTTTTCATATGTTCAAACACTGGTACCAAACTCCTGTACTGTGGTACGTGCCATCACAACATTTTACCATGGTATATACCAGTATAACACCCCCATCTGTATCTCTAATGTCAAGTTCTCTGAGAAGGAAAAGTCATTACCCATTTTACAGACATTTCAGAAATGAACTGGACAGGGAATCAAATAAAGAGCCCTCCTCTTACAAAACGCAAAATGTATGTAAAATTACCTATCAGTTGCTGGATTTTCAGATCTACACTAATAAGACAAAAAGTATCCATTAATATGTTTAATTGTTACCTTCTTTGAACCACTGAACTTCATAACAGTTGACCCCTTGTCTAACTCTGGACTTGAGGATACTGAAACAATCAAATATTTGTGTATTATTATAATTGTTTTGATCCTAAAATCCATGTCGTCTGTTTCTGGGAAGTTCTAAATGTATAATTTCTATGCACTTAATAATAGATGCTCTTGAACGAAATGGCTTATGTAGGGTAAAAACTCCATTTATTATTGTAGCTCTAATATTTGTGTTGCTAAAAACAGGTCTGTCTATGATTTTGATTTAGACTCGCTGTGGTTGTAAACATGTGCCAATTTAACTTGGTAGAACTATACATCCACTTTAAACAGCATAAACCAAGTTTTTTTTAAACTACAGTTTTACTGGAAGGAGACATAACTAGAATAGAATTTTAAAACTGAGAATAAGACTGGAAAATAACAGACCAATGCTACAGAATACATATACCTTTAACCTGTTCACCCCTAAAGACACATTTCAACTGGTCTAAGTCATTGATGTACAGAAGATTTCAATGTTTTTCAGGGGTTGACAGGTTAAACAATGTAGTAATTATATGTTACAGATAAAGCAATGGTTAACAATCATCAAAATGTTCACTCGTCCTGCTGGGCAAATAGTCAGGAAAACAACTTGTCCAAATGCAATAGTCACTTGTCCAAAAAAATTTCTGAAACCATCATTTATTGTTGTTATTCTACTATGGTATATGTGTTTTGTTTCTTAAAAGAGTCTTGTAGACCTTCCCATGTTATTTATTAAGGGTGTAACAATATATCAATACAACAATATACTGTGACATTACTTTTGCTGATATGATATATTGATATGAAAAAAAAATCAATATTTTTCAGAAAAATGAAAAACAGCATTATGTTGGTTCCTTTGTTAGTATTTAAGTGTCTGTTGATGTCACCTAAGCGATATATCAACAAATTATCTCTTTTGTCTGAAATAAGTTACAGATGTACAAGATAAAATAAATAATAAGTATTTCTACATTCACTGTTTCTGCGTTTCACACTAGTATTTCCAATGCTACACTGAATACTCATAACAACATGATATATCGTGATACACCTTTGAGTCATGATACACAACCTTATCATTTATGTAATTCCGTAAAATGTTTTGGAGCCATTTTATACTGTTAACAGATTTCAAGTGTCTGAAAACCTGGAGTTAACTATACAGTGGTATCCCTCTGTCAAAGTTTTGACATTTAATACAAATAAAATGTTTTTTAAAAATCCAAGGTTGAAAAAAAACACTTGTTTTAATATCTTATTTGTGAAAAGAAATCAAATGGGAATAATGGAGGGAGTAAACATTTGTATTCTTACGTGAATGGCAGTAATATCAATTGTCAGCACATATCATTCATCCTAGGCAAAATGTTTTCTATGGCGAAGTATCTCTTTAATCTTTCTAATCAAAGTTTTGGTCAAATCACAGGATATTTATTTTTTATCAAAATGACAGCTTGTATGCATTTAAGACCACTTAACTGACTCTAATTGGTCCAGTTTGCAAGACTTAAGACAAGACAATCGCACAAACGTCACAGTTGACACCTGATATGACTTACATATGAGGTTTTAGATACATGTATCTATTTTTGCCAGCATCTCCTGCCTTTAAAATACTTGTCATATCCCATAAAGTCATTAAAGGCAAAACTTTCTCTGTGGTATATTCTTCAGGCCACTCTAGCTTCTTTAGAGAAAATTCCTGTAAAAACAAAGGAAAAATTTAAAATAAAACTTTTCCTATACACAAAAAGTCCTAGAGGTACATAAATGATAGCTAAAAGAGTGAATTTTCAAATGTTTAACACCTCACTCAACAATTTTTCAGTTTTATGGTGATGGCCGGTTTTTATTGGTGGAGAAGAAAACCCAGTTACATTGAACCCAGGAAGAGTCCACAGGCCTTCCACAAGTTAACTGGCAAATTTTCTCACAAAAAGCAGCAAATGTTCCAGCGGAACTTGAACCTGCATTGACCAGAGAAGAGAGACTTCATGGTTCAAAGCACGATGCTCTGACCACTTAGTCACTGAGGCCCTGCTTAAAGTGTGAACAAGTTCAATTAACAGGGATTTTCCACCCTATCATATGGGACTGAAATAAGGCCCCATTCCCAATGCAAAATCAATGCATTTTTTCACAATTTGCAGTAAAAAATTCCCAACTGAAGTCAAATGACAATGAATTTGAAGAGATTCTTGTATTTTCACATAGTTTTGTATACTTCTGGATTTCCCAATTTCAAAAAAATGTTGCTGAAATTCCCAATTCAAAAGGCCAAGGCCCCATTCCCAAAAGATTGTGGAAAATCCCTGATTAAGCATCAAATAAGTATATTGCTTTAAATGCAAGTATACTGTCACAATTCGACGACTTTACTTGTGAGTTGAAAACACTTAAAGCTTATTTGTATTGCTGCAAACACAAAGGTGCAAATTTTACAAACAAAACCAATATTTTTATATTTTAATCGATGTCTTTAAACTAGAGGCTCCCAGGAGCCTGTATAGCTCACCTAGGTAGATGCAAGACGTAAATTAGCCTATTTTGACCCCTTATTTCCTTAATCACTAGATGCAACATCAGGCACAGGTGGAAGAAACTTTTTCCCTTCACTCCAGCAAAGTTAAAATCCAACCTTTTTAGTCTTACCAGCAAAAAAAACACTGACAGGAAGTGGAAAAAAATATGATAAAGGGAGGTTAATATATAGAGAGAAATTGACAAAATAATACCTGCAATCCCGACACTGTCTTTCTATTATATATATTGATGTGAACTTGAGCAATTATGAATTCCCATTAACAAACTTTTGTTTAAGTTTGATGCCATACGTTTTAACATAATTGCCTCATCATGTTTCTTTAATTCTATTTTGTTAACTACTTCAAAGAAAAACTGAATTTGTTTCAATATGCATTATTATACCTTTACTTGTCAGATTCAGATAAATAAATAAATCCAATTGACCAACATCAAATCTAGACACTCTGGTATCTCTTAAAACCCATACAGGATATTATAACACTGTCATACCACTATCATACTGAGGGCATTCATACTTTTGTACAGCAACTGTTAAATTAACTAAATCATTTTTGTTTATATGTAAATTAAATTTGAACCAATTCCCATAGGGTCCAATGTTAAAATATCTTCTCCACTGACGGCCATCTTGGATTTTGTGCGGCCCTCAAAAACACCAATGTTGTAGGGGGCCACCCAAAGACTGTTGTCGGCCAAGTTTGGTTCCAATTGGCTTAGGGGTTTTAAAGAAAAAGATCTTTGAAATTGTTCCCATAGGTTCCAATGTTAACCTATGTTCCCCGTTGGTGGCCATCTTGGATCAGGTGCAGACTTAAAAAAACACCAGTTTAGAAGGTACCATCTAAGGACTACTATAACCAAGTTTGGTTCCAATTGGCTCACTAGTTTCAGAGAAAAATATCTTTGAACGTATTTTCCCATAAGGTCCAATGTTAAAATATGTTTTACACTGGCGGCCATCTTGGATTCGGTGTAGCACTCAAAAACCCCAATGTTGAAGGGGGCCATCCAAAGACTATTTTGGCCAAGTTTGGTTCCCATTGGCTAAAGGGTTTTAGAGAAAAAGATCTTTGATATTGTTCCCATAGGGTCCAATATTAACCTATGTTCCCGCTGGCGGCCATCTTGGATTAGGTGCAGACTTAAATAAACACCAGTTTCAGAAGATACCATCTAAGGACTACTGTGACCAAGTTTGGTTCCAATTTGCTCAGTAGTTTCAGAGAAAAATATCTTTGAACGTATTTTCCCATAAGGTCCAATGTTAAAATATGTTTCTCCGCTGGTGGCCATCTTGGATTTGATGTGGCCCTCAAAAACCATAATGTTGTAGGGGCCATCCAAAAACTATTGTGGCCAAGTTTGGTTCCCATTGGCTAAAGGGTTTTTTAGAGAAAAAAGATCTTTGATATTGTTTATAGGGTCCAATGTTAACCCATGTTCCCGCTGGTGGCCATCTTGGATTAGGTGCAGATTTAAAAAAAACACCAGTTTCAGAAGGTACCATCTAAGGACTACTATGACCAAGTTTGGTTCTAATTGGCTCAGTAGTTTCAGAGAAAAATATCTTTGAATATATTTTCCCATAGGGTCCAATGTTAATCTATGATCCCCACTGGCGGCCATCTTGGATTAGGTGCGGACATGCCGGACACAAGTTTTAAAGTAGACCACCCAAGGACTGTTGTGACAAAGTTTGGTTGCAAATGGCCCAGCGGTTTCTGAGGAGTTGATCTTTAACGACGGACGGACGACGACGGATGATGGCAAAAGCTCACATGGCCTTTTAGGCCAGGTGAGCTAAAAATGAAGATCTTGTTGTCCTACACATACAAAATTATATCATTCTCTCTCTCTCTCTCTCTCTCTCTCTCTCTCTCTCTCTCTCTCTCTCTCATTCTCCTTACCTTTAAAGAATTTAATTTGGGCCGCTTCCATGCAGGTAGTTTTGTTGGACATTTATCATTCACCTCAAGAAATTCAGCTATCACCTATGAAATTGAAACTCATACTGTTACTTAACTGTACATCTCATGTATAAATGTATTTTTACCATATTTCACACAAATTTCATAGGTATAAATAGAGAAATTTTATATTACATTTAATGAAGACATGTATCACTAAACTTAAATATCTTTTTTTACAAATTTAATGAGCAAATCTGGCTCAGTCTGTAGCGTGCTCGACTCTTGATCCTGAGGTCGTGAGTTTAAGTCCAGTCAGCGGCAGGTTGGTTTCCTGTCCTTCGGATGAGACAGTAAAAACCAAGGTCTGTGTCACAGTAGGTGTCAGCACGTTAAAGACCCCCCCACTGCTCGATGGCAGTAAGTGCCGAGCAAAATTTGAAGCCCTTCACCAGCATTTTGTGACATCTCCATTTGAGACAGCACCACATCTGCAACTGAAATGTAGTCTTCAAAGACAGGTGGTCTCTCAAAAGTGGTATTATTTAAAAGATTACGGTATGTAACCGAGTGGTTTTTAGAATGTGGTCTCATAAGACAGGTGGTCTTTTATGAGAGTGGTCTTTCAAGCCAGGTTCCAATGTATATCAGTACAAGCTTTTGGTCTCAGGTGACCTTATAAGGTAATACTGTACTATTTTCAGGGTGGTTGATACTATCAGAGTTCTATGCCACACTCTGATTTTTCAGTTATATGGCATGCCCGCCAACCCTAAGAACACATATACTTCATCAATAAAAGCATTCTGAGAGTAGAGAGTATTGATGAATCAATACAAGTCCCCTACCTGTGAAACCATTATAAAAAGGCATTCTAAGAGTACAGGTGAATCAATACATTTCCCTTACCTGTGAAACCAATATAAACAAGCATTCTGAGAGTATTGATGAATCAATTCATGTCCCCTACCGGTGAATCCATTATTAAGTGAATGGTGATTAATTACTAAACTTTAACCATACATACTGAGGGATGAGGACAAACCCATTAGTCAACCCCCTAACCGCTTCACTGGTAGAGGACATAACAACAGGAATTCAGCAGGACACCTTATTTTGCTTTGATTCTATGACTGTAGGCCTACCTTGTGTTGGGGAAAATCACTGACAGATGCTGCTTTTCTTTTGACCACGACCTCCACAGCATCAATACATTCACTATCTGACATAAATTTCCACTTTTCAAACCTGCAGGGAAATCAGAAACACACAACACCTTAAAAAATGATCAATTTCACTAACACTTTACGACTTTATTTTCATGCGTTACAATTTAGTATTGATACAGAGCTTATAGGTGAAGAAAGGCATATATGTCTCCAGTATGACTGCATGATTTGCATGTTACGGAGAATATATATTCATTGCTGTTTTTCAAAGTTGAATGCCACTTGCAAAGATGTGCTTTGTAAACTTCTGGTTGTACATTCTGATGCGAAGTTACGCAAGATACAATGTTTTTGATATCATAGGAATGTCCCCTCACAAATTTAAGTAAAAATCCCTCATCAAAAATATGTGATTTATGGGAACTTTTGATTACTTTTTCTTTTTATTTTTGGCTTTTGATTTACTTACACCCAGATATCACCAGCTTTTGGTAGAGTGAATTTCAAACCTAAAGTTAATCTTTTACCAAGGCAACATTGTCTTAATGTGACTACGGTCTCTCAAGACAGGTTTAAATGTACAATGTACTATTATTTGAAATACAGTGAACTCTCTTTACAATGACCATGTTTGTTCCCACGTAAGAATGACCTTACAATGTATATCAAATTTGTCACTGTAACAAATTTTATGTCATGGGCATTTCATGGTTAGCTCGCTTGAGTATCATTTACACACATATGGACATGTAAATAAATAAACTTACAACAACAATAATATCTCTATGAAAATATTTAATGCTTCTTTTTTTCAAATAGAAAACTGAGTTTGGCGACATTTCGCTGGAGGTTCTGCCACTGTAACACAGTGAATACTGATTGATATCACAAAAGCAGACCTATTTATTGTATCTAAAATGCTCAAAGTCATGATAATAAGCCTACTCAGTGTCGAAGATTGTTATTTCAATGACCACTTCTTACAATCATCATTATAATAATTAGGCCCTTATTATCTCCCACTACTTGAAAAATGTAAATGATACCACATTTTTTTTACCTTACTAGGTGCACTTGGGATCATTATTTACATAAAGTAAAAAACAAAAAGTCCATTATAAAGATTCTTATTATATTATTTCATACTTTTTTCACCCTTTCAATTGTCATATTTATGCAAGATAATCTTGTAAACATCGATGCACAATTGTTTCTATGGTCGCATATCATAAATCGGTGATGTCGTAAAATGCACGGATCATGTACAAAATGCCCGAATGTAATAGAATATCTCCTGATTCGGAGTTAGTTTCTTTTTTGCTTAAATAAAAAAGTGCTGAGATTGCTGATACAATTATTTTAAAAATGTGTTTCATAAATAAAGTTTGACTAAAATGTCTACGGCTATTGCAAGTAAAGATCCACCATTGTAACCACATCTGCACACACATGTAGCCTAACGGAACTTGTCAACTATGTATATTTTTTATTATTATTTTTTTTCAGTTTATACACAGCTTGTATTTCTCTTCCTGTTGGTTCAGTTCTAATGAAACCTACTGATGATTTATAAACATTAGGCCTACATCTATTGCAGTACAGGTAAAGATGATTCAAGCGCTAATCAATTTCACCTAGGCCTTCACCTATCAGTGCAGATTAGAAAACAATTGACGGTGTAATTTGTTTTATTGACATAATTTTTTTTTTACCTGTGATCTCAACCGTAAAGAAAATCAATACTGATGACATTAGCCGGATCAGCAGGTGGGTTCTATGTTATGTCATTGTAAAGAGTTTCTTTACATTGAGTTTTGTACATGTGTTCCCGGAATCTAATGTCGGAGTCGGATACCGAATATTGCGTTGTAATGAGTACTTAAAATGAATGTCACTGTAAAACGGGTTCACTATATTTTGAACATACCTGTGAAGTACATTTACATAATGTAGACTTTTAATTAACTTCACAGCTTTGTCCATTCCCACACCCGGAACTCCTTTAGGCAAATAATCGCACCCAAGCAGTAATGCCATGGCCACCAGTTTCTGCTGATCCAGGCCAAGTTGAGACTTGATGTCGGTCATCTGGTAACTTTCAACATGGGGGTCCTGTGGAATATATATAAGTTGTTATTGTCAAAATATATTGATTGTTTTTTGCTGTTAATGTTTCTCTTAGATAATATGACCCTCTTGTATTACATATAATTCAGGTATAAAAACAGATTTCCTCATAAGTTTTTGAGAAAGACCTATATAAGTCTGAAAAAGTCTAGTAGAAATCTGAGAAACATTCAAAAACCAAAAAATAACAAGAAGTTTAAAGTCACAATTCGGGGAGTTATGTTCAGAAAGAAACCATTCTGTATGCACTTAATGTTTATTCACATATATATATATACTTTTGTCATATTTTAAAAGTTCTATATCAATTAATTACATGTAGTTAATTAATCACAGGAAACACCCAGTATGCAGATCTAATGATAAACTCTTAAAATAGTATGGTAATGATGAGATATCCAAAATGAGGGCATGAGAAGCAAAATAAACTGTCATTGATAAACAGCCTAATCGAGAACCAGCAGATCATGTAGAAGTCTACATAAATCTTACATTAGTCTACGTTGCTTCAATTAAACCTTGCTGAGCAGGACATGCATTAGGTGGAAAAAATTTCCTGAATTTAAGTTATTTTGTTTGGTTTGTTTGTTTATTGATGTTTAACGTCCCACTCAAGAATATTTCACTCATATGGAGACATCACCAAATGCCGGTGAAGGGCTTCAAATTTTGGCCTATGCTCGGCACTTACAGCCATTGAGCAGTGAGGGTTCTTTAACGTGCCGACACCTACTGTGACACGGGACCTCCAGTTTTTACTGTCTCATCCGAAAGACAAGAAACCAACCTGTCACCGGCGGGACTCGAACTCACGACCTCACGATTCAGAGTCGAGCGCGCTACCGACTGATCCAGGCCGGCTCTATTTTGTTTGGTAAAATCAGGCTTCTTCATACTGGTAGCAAGTTGTGTCATGACAAAATTGCAATTAATTGAGACGCTGAATTCCAGGTACTCACTTTCATGTATATATCGTCCCAACTCCATTACGAATTCATAATAAAAAAACTGATACACTCACTGATTGGCTGACGGTAAAGTAGTCGAAGCATGTGACATCCCATATAAGCAAAACACTTACTACTCTTCAGATTGTCAGCCAATCATATCTGATGTGTCGTAATGTATTCATTATAAGGAATCTCACATCTTTTACCAAAGTAAATTTCCAATGAAATTTTGTTAATAACTCCATTAATAAAATGATTATTTTAAGAAAGTGTCAAACATTACAATAACTTCCCCCCAGAATGTGACTTTAAATCTATCTATAGATAATCCTGTATAAGTTACCTTGGAATTCATGGTAAAATTCCTGTACACAGTTGTTGCCCCATACAAAAAAGCATCACCATCATTTGTTATACAGCCATCCACCAGCTGAAAAAGACAATAAGAATGAACCAAACAAATTCAGAACCACAACTATTGATGTAAGTGTTGCATCATAATCAAGTATGGCTTCCTTTCTATCTGACCTCTGGATTTGACGATCTTTATGTGCCACCACCGCTGTCTATACATGTCAAAATACAATGCAGATCAATACAAGTGTTCCAGCTAGAAAATTCAACGGAACTTTATTTTTCATTCATCATAAAAAAAGTGAACTTGCATAAAAAAAAATCTAATAATAATATTCATAAAAATAAATTAACAGAGAAATAAATATCTATTTAAAAGGGCATTAGCTCTGTTTACAAAAACAATATATTTAGATTTTTTCTACTTTTACTAAGTACTTGTATATATTAATGTACAACAACAAATCAGAGCTATACACAGATATAAAAATCTTATACATGTATTCCAATATATTTTGAGAAAATACGGTCATGTCCAGTGTGGTATTTCTATATAAATAGTAAGGTTGAGTTAATCATAGCAAATGCAAAAGTGCCAAACCTGGGTTTCTCAAGCAATTTCACAAAATATATAGTGATTTAAGAATTTTTATGCCTGTGTATATTTCTTTTTTGTTATTGTATATCAATTTAAGTAGGAAAAACAGAACAAAACAAATTTTGGAAAAAACACAGCTAATGTCCCTTTCAATACAATTTCTTCTTTCCACACCTCTAAAAGCACCAAAAAACTTCACTGATTCTGTGAATGAAAATGGGCATGACAAAATGGAAAAAGTCACAGATGTGCCATTATTTTACTGCAGGCCTAGGGTGTAAAAATAAGGGGCCGATCAGTTTAGGGGATTTATAAAAAGGGCAAAGTGGGGTAAAACTTGGGCAGGGCAGGTCACCCTGCTAAATCTCTCTGGCTGGAACACTGACATTCTGACATTTTTAATAAAAAATTTTGTTTGATAACAACATTGAGAGTGTCATCATCCACATCAATACATGAAGGAAAGTCGTGGCTACACATGAAACAAATTTGAAATAATAAGCTTTAAGAAATGTAGAAACCTAAAAATATATTGAAACATATCAGAATGTATAATGTTGTGAAATCCTTTGAAAAATTAAAGCAATTTTTTTTTTCTTAAAAAAAATAGAGTTCCTTGAATTAACTCATTGACCACTGAGAAATATTGGATTCTTCTACAAATCAATGACTTAGGCCAGACCAAATGTGTCTTTAGGGGTGAATGAGGTAAAGAAGATATAGTTGGTCAATTATCTATGCACACACAAACAAAGCCTACTGTTTGGAGAATATCAAATGTAGCTTGCAAATGATCGTCAACTTTTAGAAAATTATCAGAAGTATCGACAATCAGCAAATATAAACCATATTTTGTCCTTAATAAACAAAAATTCAATTATATTTAAGTCAGATGAATTTAAAGTTATAAACATTGAGAGTGAAGAGTAATTTTTCACTCACCCCTGTAGCATTCAGAAGTGCACAAAGAGCCTCCGCTTCTCCTCTACTCTGGATGTGAGGTATCCCAAGTAAATCCAATAACTCGCAGCACTACAACAATAAAATATCATTCATTCCACTATTTTGATATATGCATTTGTTTCTTTGAATGGTTCTATATGCAAGGCTGAACTATTTATCAGTTATATGACGGTGACCAGTTTTTGATGGTGGAGGATAGAATCTGGTAACAATATACCTGGCCTTCTGCAAGTAAACTGGAAAACTTTTCCACAAAAAATCAGCTCAGGTTCCAGCGGGACTTGAACCCAAGCTGGCGAGAGATGAAAGACTCCATGGTTAAAATTGTGATGATTCAACTGCTTGGACATCAAGGCCCTTTTTAAGAATTGTTTCCGGGGTGAAAAAAAAGCTATAAGATCTACATGGTCTAAGGAAGGTTTAACCTGAATTTGGTCAGTATATGAATAAGGTTAGGTGAAGGGATATATAATAAGTTAACTGCTTTGAAAAAAAAAAATTTGAATGAGTATTTTCTAGGGCCAGTGATTTTCCGCGATCACAGAATCGCGGACAGAATCGTGGAATCGGCAATCTGAAACAGAATTTGCGTTTTTGAAAAATCTTTAAAAATTCCAACATGAGATAGAATTTATTTAATTGTGAACTAGTGTGCTGTTATAAACTTCAAATCTTTGTTTATTTAAAATATTTCATCACATAATTTTACATCAATTACTCTTTTTATCCCTTCTATCTATTAGCCTACATTTACACATCGAAAGATAAGGGCAATCATTTCCATTGTCGTACTATCAGTACTGACTGACATCTGCCGATCTGGTGTCTTCTAAAACAAAAATAGCTTTAATTTGATATCTTGAATTAAGTTTTCATATGTTTATTTCAATTTCTGAATATATATACAAATTTTTATAATTTGTGGTAAAATTTCACAATGTTCAATCCATCCTAACTTTTTATGACTTACCGCTCGATTGACAGCCGGTTTTTGTTACCAACACAAACATGTGGTCACACCTTGACGTTTTTGACAGCGAGCCACGATGGCTGAAGACACATGTATGTAAAAAGAGGAGACTTCCTCCCATTTAAAAAATATATACATCAGCACGGGTTGACAGTTTACATGGAATCTTTATGAGGATGGTGACGTTTAATTTTGCAAAGTCTGTCAGCATAGTATAGATTACGCTAGTGTTGATGCAATAAATCAAAAGACTAAAAATCAAATACATGTACATGTAGATCTAATTTATAAGTTTATTTAAAGTAAAAAACACCATATAAAACATCACAGACTTGTTCTAAGTTAGGTGATAAATTCAAGCAAAAATAAGTTATTAGAAATTACCTGTACAATTTCCAACAAAATTTCTTACCTACATGTATATGAGTATAGGCCTACAGACTTACAAATTATTTAACAAATATTTTAAAATCATAAAAACATACAGTGTTGCATATACATGTATATGTTTTATTTAATTCCCTATGTAAATCTATCATTTAATTGATGTGGCAGAATAATGAAAGTATGATTATGAGTCTGTATTGTTAAATTTTTCATCTAAAGTATGTTTTTAGTTCTTTTTCTTATGAAAACAGAAAAAACGGAATTCACCAAAACTCAAAACAGAATTGAAGCAAATCGGAAACGGAAAATCACTGGCCCTAATTTTCTATTCAACTATATACTGGCATGTGTATTGTAACTATCACTTGAAATCCATGCAATAGATATTGATTGTTAAAAGTGACATATCCATGTACTAACTCATGTAACTGGCCAATAACTGTGTTTATTTTTTTGTTTTTATTTTGTTTTGTTTTTTATTGCTGTTTTAAATCCCCCATTAATTTTCACCGAAGAACATAAATTTTTACCTGTGCTATGGACAGGGTTGCCACCATCCATATCCGACATTTCATGGACTTTTGGTTATACTTTGACAAAATTGTGAATTTCACTGACCAATACTACATTATTTCATTAGCCTCCTCCTCCCTTACAACTATCAAATCCATCCATTTAATGTTGATTTTTTTCAAGATAAAAATTTTGCATTGGCAAACATCCAAAAAAATAGGTACCAATACCAACATTATATAAACAAATGCTACTTTCCCCTGATTCAGCTGAAATTTCATTTCTCAACTGTCAAAAAAACTGCCAAAATTCCCTGACAGTTCACTGGCTTTGACATTTTTTTTATTTAGGAAACAATCTGCAAACCTCTCTAAGGCATGCCTTGAAATTTCCTCGACCATGCCTTCGGTTGTTTGTTTTTCCTCCTGGTTGCCTGGGATACCTTGATTCTTGCCTTTTCCACATGGCTTCCCATTTTAATTCCGGAGCATCGCCCTCCACGACAAAAACGAGATGAACACCAAGATGCAGTAGATGACACACTCGAAAAAACAGGTTTCTGTAAGAAAAAGTCATCGAAAGCACGTAATTATAAAAACAAACAATTATAAGAAAAAAAAATTATAATAACTGCAGGGTTCAACATTAAGCTTTGTCCGGTTGTGTAGGACAAGTCCATTTTGTGTTCGGACAAGCAGATGTTACTTCTCACTTGTCCGAAAGAACAAGTGAAATTGTCAAAGACAAAAATTAATTCAATAAAGATTATTCTTGTTTAAAACTCAAAATGATATCTTTGAATGTTACACTTGATTATCGGACATGTCATTTTGGAATTCGGACAAGTAGATATTTCCATTAATGTTGACCCCTGAACTGAAGCTGTCCTATCATGACCAACATGTATGGTAATACCACAATCTACAGTCTCGGGTCAAAGATGATTTCCCAAAAATGAATTTATCTATAAAACTTTAGTAAATTTGCATTTTTTCAATAACTCTCCTAGAATTTGTCAATTATCCAATTTTAACAAAATTTCATCCACAGAACATTGAGGTTTTTGTACTCAATTGGTAGAAATTCCATTGCAATATATTTATTATTTCAGGAGAAATACATTATTCTTCATGAGAGTAAAATTCTAGCTAGATCATTTAGATGTTTATTAGTAAAGATAATGAATGGATCTGTGACGTAATTCATAAACACCAAAATAAAAATACTGATACCTAAGTAATCTATGGATGTAAACTAACAAAAATATTATCAAAATTAGGCCCAGATTTCCAGGTTTAAGGTCATAGGAAATTATTTTTAAGTTTGCATTTTATTTAAATTTCTGAAAGAGGGTCATTCAAAAATAATATAGCCAAAATATATCTGGTGAAAGATGGCAGCATACCTATTTATTCTGCCATTAAACTTCACCATTTGCATTTCGCTTGCATGACGTACATCCCCTGATGTGTAACGTCACATGAGAACATTTTACTCATCCATGGCCCACCCACTCATGGCTACAGCTCTGACGTATTTCGACCTCCGTCAACACTGTAAACATTATATGGCGACTGAACACTGAGATGAGCAGACTTAACATGTTTCCAATATAAAAAAATCTCAGATACCAAAGTATAAATTTTTAGGATGTCCAGGTTATAGATACTAATCTGGTAAAAATTGACAAACACAGACCTCTGGAAACCAAGAGGTGGGATCAGGTGCCATGGAGGAGTAAGCATCCCCTGTCGACCGGTCACACCTGCCTTGAGTCCACAGTCAAGTCCAAATGAAATACGTGAGGGAATGGATCCTCGTCACAATTGGTACTGGTACAGATGTCTCAACAACCGCAAACAAAAAGGCAACTCAACACTTAGTGAAATAGAGTAATCACAAACAAGACTATTATAATGACTGTAAACTTTGCGGAACATTGACATCAAATGCAGTTTTCGATAATCTGTATATGAAATTTTCATGATATCGGATCATTTGTGAAATATAAACTCCATATGCGGGTGACTGTGGAATATTACTACTTAAATGTGGAAAATTTACGATGGGAAAGCCGAAATCGTCGCATTTGTCATATAGCTTAGTTGCCAATTACCCATCTGTCTATAGTAAGTAAAATGTCTAAGTATGATTTATTGATATCAAACATCAAAATTGTAGTTATGAAACATATTGATTTACTTTATAGAGAATTATAGGGGTGGATCCAGGAATTTTCAAAGTAGTATTTGGCTGACCCCCTTCTCACTGCCGTTCTGATTAATTTATTTAGATCTAGATCTATTTGACTCTTTCAAATACCAATGTGTTGTCATCTTTGTTCGGTGATACCCGACGGGAAATATTCATTTATATTTTAGTTTGTACATCTCAGGTTTTCTGGATTTTTTCTACAAATGGCTGGTAAATAGAAAACACCTCAATCTGCTTGGCAACAATATTCTAGATGCCCTCCAATCAAGGCTTGTCATCAGATACATGTAGTGTCTGGAAGCTTCTGAATTTCGTAATTTTTGTTTTTAAAAGGTACGTGTCTCCAAAGTCTCAAATGAATCATTGCTTCACCATTTATTCCACAACTTAAATCGGTCCCATTCCCAATGCAAAATACATGTGTTTTTTCCCAACTTGATGAAAAAATTCCCAATTTGGTGTATAGACAATAGCAATAATGAAAAGTAAATTAATTTTAAGGGAAATGCATTTATTAAAGAGGCAAGAAATTTTCCCAGTTTGACACAAATTCACAATTAAATTCCCAAATGCGTCGCCAATGACATTTTCCTAAAATTGAGAGAGAGAAAAAAGGCCTGTCTATGATATTAGATACTCTAAATAATGAAAAAAAAATAAGATGTACAGGTCACCTCAAAGAATATTGAAGATATTGTCATTAATAAAACAGATGATAGTTTTTTCTACTGTCATTACAAATATGGTTCTCAGCATATTTCCATGCAAGATTACAACGAGTACAGACACACCAAACGATCTACATTCTAACATACACTACCATATGTTGGGATAATTCATGGCTACAAACAAATAGGGGTAATCTATCCATATTCTGAGATACTAAAAAGACTTATATATACATGAATTTATGTATGTAAATTGAACTCTTGTTGAGTGAAAATAGAAAAGAAAATAAACAATGTGACTTTGTTTAACAGAAAATTAGGTGAAAATGTTTTACATGAAATTCTAATTCATTCTAAAGGAGAAATGAATAAATTACACAACGAACAAAAAAAAAGATAGTCAAATTATTTTGTCAGTTCAACAAATATGTCGTTTTCTTGTAGTCATACCGAAGAAATGGCTTTGAGACGGTCCCCTGCATTTGTTTGACACATTGTGTCTCACATACCCAAATGCTCAGATCTACAGCAATGGTTTGACCTTTCAAAGAGGATAGTGGTTCGTGATGCTGAACAGGTGACAAAATGTGCCACAAATTTGTCACACCCATTCTCTGTCCGATTTCATACGGTCATACTCATACCCTGCAAAATAAAACTGTAAGTAGAATGAGTTACATCTGGATCCAATCTATTTATAACCTCCACCATGCATGCACGAATTCAGAAAATCTGTTCACATGAAGACCATTCTGTATAAATATAGATATATTGCGGAGCGAGTCTATTCACAAGACCAGCGAGCTCAAATTATTTAGATTAATAGAATCTTACATGGGTGTGTTGCGTAGATAAGGAAAACTCCACCATGAGTGGTATTTTGGAGTGTGGTTGTCCAATTCATGGGAGTTCCAAAAGTTGGACTTTCATATTCTTACCAGGATGATTGAGATTTCCCTTTTCCACTCATCACACACATTTTTGATTATTTTTCTCCCATGCTTCAAATACATGATTACATGCACATAAATAAAAATCTGACGCAAGTTTGAATGCACTGTATTCTCATCACATGGAAGTCCTATGTTATAAAATTATATATTTTGATGTCTTAACGCATGTGCCTTTTCTACACCCTAGAGTGTGGACAGAGAAATTCTGACTTGGCAAAATAGTGTATACACCTGTCCATTCCAAGTTGGGAGAAATTGTAATCCC